>JAPQWV010001971.1:0-67714 GCA_027422505.1 Craterostigma plantagineum | reverse complement strand
ATCAAAAAGTTCCAGCAACCTCAGCATGAAAGAATGATCGATGTATCTCTTTTGAAGCTTTGCATCGGTTTCTGACGAAGTCACAAACCTCAACAGAAACTCGTACACAACTTGAAGGTGCGGCCAAGCAAGATCCATGCTCGGCTCACAATCCTCGGGATCATAAACATCGCCCTACAGCCTTCCTTCGTGATTGAAGAATGCAACGACCTAAACAAATTTGCCGACACCATTTTTTGTGATCTCTTGCATTGCAACCTCATTGAATTTCGTATTCGCTGAGGATACGTAGTCAACCATTCAAGCAGCCTCTTTCTCTTAACATCTTTCTCATTTAGATTGGAGGTGGAGTCGGTGAAATCGAAGACCACTGAGCACAAATTCAATTTCCGGATGAAAAGGTTCTGCCTTTCAGAGCTAGAAGCATCCCTCAAATTCGGCAACGACTACTCGCAGCGACGTAATTTATCTGAGGTGTGGGGCCCACTGAAGGTGCCGATATTCTTGATTTTGCGGAGGTATTTATCCATTGCTATTGGAAAGCGTTCCCAAGTTCTCGGAATTCTTTAACGGTCCGCCGTTGGTATTACTATCAACGCCATAAGCGTACGACTTAGAATTCAGGGAGACAGCAGCTGGGACATCATTACCGTTGGAATTTCCCTGAGGTAGCTTGGATGATTGCTTCCTCGGAAGCTTCCCCAATATTTGCTTAATCATATTACAGGGAACCCCAAACCCTAACTCTACAAAACAAAGAACAAATTAATGCCGCAACAAATAAAATTAAGACGCAAGACATTGCATTCTACAGAAGGACACGCAATGCCAAACATATAAACTAGCTAAAATCGGTGGACTTCCCAGCTCCAGGTTGATTGCATCCATACAACTCAATTATTTTCGGTACCAAAATCATGAAACACAAGCCAACTTACCGAGATCTCAATGCGGCCCAGGTAACAAAACCAACTGGTATCTCGTTTTGTGGTTGTTAAAATATTGATCCCTCATTAAGATCCTTCGCATTCGAAACCTTGCTCAATCGATCGAATGGGTTTCAATCTGCTGAAACCCTAACTTCGAAAGAGGAAAAAAAAAAAAGGAGGGGAGGAGATTGAGGGCCTCGCGGACAAGGAAACCCATTTTTTCGTTTTAACCAAAATTTAAGGCTTCGGATATTTTAATTTTTTATAGCACACATTGATTGCTCTGTTAAATCATTAATAATATTGCAAGAAATTAGTTATTTTCATTTATCGTTATTTGGGGAAATTTCTGAATAACATACGTAATAACGAGAACTAATTAAATGCATGCATGCTTTCCCCACTAATTTACCTTTAATCATTCAATTATAAACATAAATATTTATCATGATGTGCAATTGTGCATAAGATCAGAACATCAACTTCTTTGACATCTGAGGCATGGAGTGATTTTAGGACAGTCAAAACTTGAATGCGATGAATTCCCAAAAAACAGAGCAAATATCGTATCGATCTCTCTTTGGAAAAACCATAAACAAGAAACGTAAAAAAAGATGCCAAGTACGCTAAAGAAGGCGATCGGCGCAGTCAAGGACCATACGAGCATCGGCCTAGCCAAAGTCTCGAGCTTGTCCAGCCTCGAAGTCGCCGTCCTCAAAGCCACGACCCACGACGAAACCCCGTCCGGCGAGAATCACGTCGCCCAAGTCCTGCGCGTCGTCTCCTCCGACAAAATCCACGCTGCCGCGTGCGCGCGAGCCGTCGGCAAGAGGATCGGAAAACCCGCAGCTGGGTGGTGGCGCTGAAATCCCTGATGCTCGTCCTCCGCCTCTTCCAGGACGGAGACCCTTACTTTCCGAGGGAGGTCCTCCACGCCATGAGGCGCGGCGCCAAGATCTTGAACCTCTCCACCTTCCGCGACGATTCGAGCTCCTGCCCATGGGATTTCACGGCGTTCGTGAGGACGTTCGCCCTCTACCTCGACGAGCGGCTGGAGTGCTTCCTCACCGGAAAGCTGCAGCGGCGGAGGAGGAACAACAACGGTGGGTCTACGCAGGCGTACGTAAGGTCGAGGAGCAAAACCAGGCTGGTTGTGGAGAACGAAGCTGTGAGGGGCTTGAAACCCGCGAAGGTGCTTGATAAAATGTCTCACTGGCAGAGGCTGCTCGATCGGGCTATTGCCACGAAGCCCACGGGCTTGGCCCGAAACAATCGTTTGGTCCAAATATGTCTGTATGCGATTGTCGAGGAGAGCTTCGAGCTGTACAGAGATTTATCTGATGGTCTCGCTCTTGTCTTGGACAGCTTCTTCTACATGCAGTATCAGAACTGTGTGACGACGTTTCAGACGTGTGCGAAGGCAGTGAAGCAGTTCGAGGAGCTGGCGGCTTTCTACTCTCTGTGTAAGAGCATAGGCGTGGGAAGAACCTCAGAGTACCCGAGCGTGCAAGGGATATCAGAAGAACTCATGGAGAAGCTTCACGAATTCTTGAAAGATCGATCTTCTTTTCTGCCCAGTTTGAAACCCACGACAGAGAAGCTTTCGCCGCTTCCAAGGTCAAGCCGGCATGAGAGCTATGGTGGGCAGTCGTCGGAGTTCTCGGCCACCAGCGATGGGATTTCGGGGAGGAGTAACTCTGCCTCTGAGTTTGGATCGTCGCGGTGTACTTCTTTGGAAGATCTGATGAGTGCCGCTGAGACTTTGAAAGGTCCTTCGATATCGATCGATCTCAAAGCAGATTCGAATCATCAGGCCAATACAGCTTCGTGCAGATCTATGCCTGCTTCGAATTCTATCGCCGATCTTATGTCGTTGGAAGATTGGTCAGATAGGGATGAAAAAGACGTTGCTAAGCATACTTGTCAGAAAGATCAATTGAAGGGAGTTTTGGAGACTCAAGAATCTAAGAGTTGGGAGGATGTTTTGGCTGAGATAGCACCACCATTATCATCATCAACATCAGTAAGCGCCTGCAATGCTTTCCAAGAACGGGGACAACCCATCACAGACATCATGTCAAACACCTTTGATGCATTTCCAGGGCCTGCTAAAACGGATCAAAGCACTTCTTTAGGCGAAACTGCCTCACAGAACTGTTGGGAACTCGTGTTGTTCGAGGCGGTTCAACCTCAACAGTCAGCGACGGCGAGTAACGGAATTTATCAGCCCACAATCGTCACTACAATCCGTTTCTTGAAGATGTACTTCTATTGCCCACGATGCCAGAGCCCACATTTCATCCACTCCGACATTTTCCGCGCATAATCAGAATCAGGCGTTAGCTTCAGGGGCAAACCCTTTTAGCGCCTTCGCAGGCGTAGATCAGCAGAGATTGTTACTGGAGCAACAGTTGTGGTTGCAGAACCAGAACAAGATCATAGCTAAGCACATGTAGCAACAGTATCGATTCAAACGAAAAAAAAAAAAAATTGTACTTTTATTGATCGAAGGGAAACATGGATGGAATCAAGCTAAGCTACTATTGTGTGTTCGCTTCTGACTTCTTTTAAGCAGTAGCTCATTAAATAGAACCGTTGCCATTCCCTGGACCTGGCGGTGCAGCAGGTACGTGATTCTGCTGCTGAGCCATCAGCGAACCGAGGTTGAACACATTTATCGGCTGCAAAACAGTATAGAAGGCGGCAATTAATTTAGCAGCCGCTCAAACCCTTGCCCTTGATTGAAAGATGAGCAACAAACCTGTTGGTTGCTTTTCTGAAATCCATGGAAGCCCATGCAGTTAGGGGCGGCGGCTCCATGCTGCTCGGGGAAGCCTGAATTTTGCAATTGATTTTGATAGTGAAGCATCTGAGCTTGACTTTGGATCATTTGAGCTTGGCTCATTGTTGTTAAGGCCTGATCGACTAATGGCAATCGTGAAAGACGCATGAGGTTTTGCATCGCTGGAAGCGCCTGTGGCCCGACTAAACCAACTCCAGGCAGCATCACCGGCGGCATCCCGCCTCCCATCCACAGAAACTGATGAGGGTGAAAGTAATCTGAGAATCTTTCATGTCTCTTTCGGGTAAGGATATACCGAAATTTCCAACCTGAAGTTGTAGTTGAAGGGCTTTCATGTATTCGATCGCCTCGTCCAGCATAGATGCTTTGTCTGACTGTAGTAAAGAGGGGATGGATGGTTATGATTAGGGATCGCCGATACATTTCTTTTCTGGGAAGAATGTAAGATCTTTACCTTGGTCGAGTGAGGGATGAGCTCCTGCAATGCCTTCATCTTCTCATTAATCCTATCCCTGCGTCTCTGCACAAGATTATAGTCTCCGGCATATTCAGAGGGATTGTACAAAGGCAGGTTTTTTTACGACATCTTACGAATTGTAGTTACAAGTCATACCCTCTCGGAAAGATTATGCACTTGAGCTACACGGGCTTTACGAGCTGATCCACTTTTCTGGGACGATTTGTTTATTGCAGCAGACTCCAGCTCGGTAGCCTATCAAGAATTGAGAGCAAACCTTTTTGACAATATAAAAAGGTAAGAATCTGCCTTTAGAGAAAGAGTGAGCTTATAAGCATCGTACTTCGCTACGTTGTTCAGATTCCTCCACGTCCTTCATCTTGCGTTTGAGCCTATTGGTATCTTCATCACTAGATCGTTCGTTAGTCTTACAGAAACTACTGCCCGAACCATTGGAGGACGACGTATTTGCTCGTTCAAGGTTCGCGCCTCCTGCGACCTCGTGGCCAGCTCTCATGCTCCTAGCAGAAGTCTCATCTAACGTTCTGCTATAAAGGTTACTGCTCGACGCCCAACTCATATCGACGTCGTTTGTAAGAACCTGATTGCTAGCACAATGACTCGATCCAACTGTCATAATCGTCTGCTCCCGCCCTTCCTTACGACTGTTTCTTTCGATGGGAACCTTCTGAAGATTTCTTCCACTGCTTGTGCTGATTCTCGCATCTGAAGGTTCGAATCTTGGAGGTGGTTGAGGCGTAGGAACACCACAGTCAACCCTTGCTGGGCCGGGCGGTTGAATCTGTGGCAAGAAACTGCTGCAAAACTCCTTGTCAAAGCACACATCAATGGGGTAATCAGCCCATGAGACAGTTTCACCGTTAAGGATGGGATTCTCGCCGGGCTGTTGATCTTGCCCGTGGTGAAGCTGCTGCGGCGGATTGCTGGGAGGAGCAAAGCTCGGGTTTTTATTGTTTTGGGTCTGCATTACAAGCTCCCCATTTTGCCATAAGAGCTCCACCAAGTCATTGTCTGATCTGCACAAGGATTTGCCACACACACACACAACGAATCAACGCTACCGAAAAGAACAGATGAACATGGTAATCTGCTACGATCCATCTCATATTTTTATCTATCAGTCATAATATTGAGATCTTAATAGAGTTTTAAGAATCTTACGTGAAGGGTTTCTTTTGGCCAGGCAGAGGGGAGTCAAGCCCAGTCAAGTTGTTCCAATCAGGAAAGCAAGTGTCCATTGGTCAAAGTGCTGGCAATGATGAAAGAAAGATAGTAAGTGCTTTTCTTTCTATTATTTGAATATGATTAGATACGACCAAGAAACAGTAGATTAGTAAGTGCTTTCTATTATTTGAATATGATTAGACATAACCAAGAAGCAGCAGATAGTTTAATCATATTGTTGGTACTTTTTTACTACAAAAGGAAAGGAAACATGCGTACCTTTCAACTAGGGAGTTGCAGAACACCACTGTTGGAAGGAATCCCAGTCGACAAACTTAAAAATCTCTGTTGGTTATAAACAAATACTGTATCTAACTCTCTCTCTCTCTCTCTCTCTCTCTCTGGTTAATTATGAAAGGAGAAATCAAGAAAAATCACAACAGTGAAAGGTAAAGTTTGGTTCTTGGATATCATAAAAACATAGATCTGCCTAAGCAAGATATATACTTTCTGCTTCTCTGTCGTTGAAGAACCATAAAAAGAATGAGCACAGAGATCGCTCAATCATTACTCTCGCTCTTGATTATGACAACATAAATGATATTGCACAGACATATAGGTGGTCTTTAATGAGGGGCAGTTCGTTGTTATTCCCAATGCCTCTCGAAGCCATATAAACAGTGGGGAGTGACGTCAGCTCTAGCCCGCCACGTGGCGTCTTTGTGGTGGTTAGCTTTTATGCAATCTTTATCTGTTCGCTCGCTGATGATAGGAATATGATCTGAAAACGCCAGCCCAACTTGCCACGAGGGAATAGGATGTATCCTTTCTTTCTGAGGATTGAGAATCAAACTAAAAGCATTGCTGCTTTTATCTTTTGACGTCTTGTCTGAAATCAAATTGTGAAGCTGAATAAAATCGTGTGGGTACAGATATCATGGAAGCCGCCATCTATGACTCATTGCTGCATTAAAGAATCTGAATCTGCTTATCTTCCCACGCTGTGAAATTATGCTTCCTTTTTTCTTGTTATGGCTTCTGATAATAACACTTAGGTCCATGCAAAGATTCGATCTTAGTCATGTCCGATTCAATAATAATACACATTGCCGAGAACAACATTCTCAGTGGCTGAATGAAAAAGAAGACAGTTATGCCCAGCCCAAGTGCAGGGCTATGTTTTTCTTCCTTCTTTTTTTTTTTTTCCTTTGCTGATTTCCCAGAAATGTGTTGTGAACCGTTTAAAGGATCAGCGATTTCTCTGCTGATTTAAGCCACTCTTCAATTATCAAGAGTGAATCTATGCAAAGAAACTGATGAGACAAGGGGCTAAGAAACTGGTAACTGCATTTTAAACATTAAGTCATTTCTGCCAATACAGTTTGCCTATGCCAGAACATCTTATCTAATATTGTATCCTTTTTCTTGTCTGTAATATACACAAGCAGAAAATTCGAAACATAGTTTCCGAATGATTCAAAACAACCAATGCTTCTTCCTCTGTGTTCTTACGGGAACCTCTGCAAACACATACATCCACTTACTATAATTCAGTAGACAAGGCAAAAACTATGAGCAAGTGTGTTATAAGATCTGTTACCTCCAGCTTGGTATAACGAATTGTAGTGAACTTCGCTCCAAAAACTTAGCCACAGCTCTTCCACAGCAACAAAAAGAAAATGAAACTAATTCTTTCATATCATTAAGGTTTCGATCGATGTTATCTAGCGTTTGAATGAGACATACCTCTCGAAGGATTTCTGTTATTGGGTAAAATTTCAATGTAAGAGGTGTCCCTAAATGAGGTGACCAGACATATTTTTGCTTCGAACTACACCGAAAAACAGAACGAATAGATATCAAATCAGCCGCCTTATTACACAGGCAAAGATAGGTCGGGCTTAGGGGATGGATTTACCCTGTCTGCAGCAGCTTGAAGAGTGGCATGATCTCCCCACTCTCCAAACCTGTAGCAGTAGTTTTTCAGAATATGTTAATGATGAAATATTGAAGCTATGCTTGTCTTAATATTGATGGTAAGTAACCACCTACATATTAGACCTTTTCATCTTTCTCACATAGCGTCTGTACTTCATGGGGACGTAACCTTCGTAGAGCCTTCTGTGGCTTTTCAGCTGAAACAAAGTAAGTTGACTTTGGTAAGAAACTACATAAGCTACTAAGGCAAAATCAATAGTAGCTTCTGAAAGGGAAGCATACGGTAAAGATATCAATGAATCAGATGAATATAACATTTGTACCTGTTTGGCAACTTCTTTTCTTACATATTTATGGTAATCGGGATTTTGAAACAGCTGATCTGCGAGGGCCCGAAACTATAAAAGTAGCAAATTAGTTACGTAAGAGGAACTTCGATGATAGTAATGACACTATAAATGACAACGACCCACCAAGATTGCTTCATTACAAAAGCGCTGGTAAGAAAAGGCAAGAAACCGAACCTGACAGTTGCCATCTCCTTCCATTTGCAGCTCAGCTAAGCCATATGTTGCCAGTCTGATCATAGCGAAATAACATAAATCATGTGTTAAAATAGTGACAGCGCAGGGAAAACTACTGACCAAAACTTTCTAGAATAAGAACACTAGTTTCATAAACCGAATGGATTATTTCAGATAAAGAAAAGGACAACCTCTGAGCTAGGCGCTCATGGTCTAAGGTTGCATCATTTGGATCAGGTATATTGACGATGACCCGAGGAGTGTGCTGCCAATTTCATCAATGCATTAAACCAATGTAAGAATTCAAAAAAAAATTGAACTTTCACAGATTTAGCTGAAAAAGAAAGTATCAATCAACAGCACGATGGATTTCATACAGGGATTGAGTCCAAATGAGAAAGCCTCTTTGCAAGTTTTCCGTCATGTCTTGATCTTTCTTCCTCGGATAAAATTGCAGCAATGGCAGCATCATCCTCAGTATCTTGTGAACTGCTATTCATACTCGAGCTTGAGCTCGAACTTGAATTCCCATATCTTTCAGTCATGATGATTGATATCTCGCCTGCTAACAACATAGTTTTTACATAAATCAAGATGGAACAGCCAGTCAACAAACATAATCACAGCCAAAGGGAGGGCGCCAATCATGAATCATCCTATGTCATTCTTGATCAACTTGGTATAGGTCAAAGTTTAATAATAATATACCCACGTAGCTTGCACACTGGTTAATGAGATTTCCAAGATCAGATTTTTTTCTTTCTGGGTTAGATAGAAAGTGGTTCTTTCTTTAACATGATCAATCGTAACTACGGTAATAAACAAGATAACGCATGGGGGCTATACATCGAAGAATGTTTAAGGCAGAGTCAAAGACGACTTGATAAAGAAATTGCCCAGATTAGTTATCAAATTCAAGAACATCAAGCAACTGATAAAGGGAACTTTGATTCCAATAAAAGAAACAAAATCAAGCATAACTAAAAAGGATGGACGAAAGGTACAAGAAAAAGGTAAGACAAACAACAAACAAAGGCACATACCTAGCAAGATTGTAACTGGGCGTGGAAATAAATAACAAATCTTACAGAAAATAAAGATTGAGACGGTAAAAAAGGTGCGAAATTTGTATTGGTCAAATTGGTTTATCCACTTCGACAAGGAAAATAATCACATCTTATTAACCAGACAGTCTTTTATTGACTAGCGCGTCTTATTGAAGCTTCTTGTTCTTGCCTGCCGTGCTCCCTTATGAGGGGTAAATCACACTTGCACACCCTCAGGCTTTCCTAAATCATGTACGAACACCAAGGATTTGACTTCTTGCAAATTAACGTCCCAAATTCGGCATAAAAGAAAAAGAATCAAATCTTTAATTTGAGTTGTTAAGTGGTTCTATGATTATTTTTATTGCTTGTCTTGAATGAGCCTTGAGAAATTGGACACTTTGGAGCTCTTTTCTTGACCAAACATTTTCTCATTCAAACGCATCGTCTATCTTTCATTTATTATTCCTAGGTCCTCCGTAATCGTTATAATTCCACTTCTCACCATAGTAGCGTCAAATGATATTATTACATATTGCATATAATATCAGAATCTGCTTGGCTCCCAAGCCATGGCCGTAAGCAAAGACAAATCCTTCCATCCAAGCTTCAAACTCCCATTATCTTCCTCAACCAAAGTATATCCCTTCCACGGCCGAAACATCCCCAGCAAAATGCTCGCCTGCTTCGCCGGCGACTCACCCAAAGGCACGGGCCTAAACCCGGCCCGAAACAGCTCATCGCTCCACCTCTCCACCTTCGCCTCGCCGGCGGTTCTATTGGGCCCGCCCAACCACACAAGGTTCCTAATTTCCACCCCTAAAACTTCTCTCTCCACCACGTGCCTGTACTGATCGTCCTTCCCAAACCCATCACCCAAAGCATCGAATAGAGCAGAGTAATAGTGAAGAGCCTCCACGAACCGCTCTAAGAAGCTTCCCCCGCGGCATAGATCTTGCTCGACGATGGTGATTAGCCTCGGCCTTATGAGGGTCAGCAGCCTCAAAGCTCGGAGGTCGTTCCCAGTCACGTCGTAGAGGCTATGGTGCATCCAATGTACTATCACTGCCTCGTCATTACAAGATCTGATGGTTAACTTGCTGACATCGTCAAGATTCCCTATCTTCCCTTCCACCGCCGTGAACTTGAACAAGGGAATGTTGAGAGCCTTGGCGAATTCGGACAACCTCTGCCCTGTGATTTCGAGGGCTTCAGCTGATGGCCCAAGGCCCGTGATTCTCAAAGACTTGAGCTTTTTCGTGGTTTTCGAAGCTAGCATGTGGAAAAGTCCCGGCCATTGTAGGCCCTGCATTATGTCGAGGTCGATGATGTGAACGTTTTCTTGGCCTTCCAAGGCTTGTAAGATGGCTTGGTTTGAAGTGAAATGGGAGAACTTTATGAGCGGCGTGAGTGAGTTATGGGTTTGCAGTGCATTTTGCAGGTTTATGATGTGCGATGTTGGGGTTATTGGGGCTATTATCGAGCTGCAGTTCCCAAGGCGGGCGGCGAGCACGCGCGCTTGGAGGGCGTTGGAGAAGTACGCTCCGACCCTCTGCGCCGGAGAGCCGAACGGCGACGAAAGGTCGGTTATTTGAGGGAGGATTTGTGCGGCGGCGTTGAGGTTTTCCACGGCTACGCTCTCGGCGCATCTTAGCAAGAGGCCGAGGAGGCGTAGGGCAGCGTTGTTGGGCTTCTCCAAAGCTTTAGCTAAGGCTTCGTGTTCCCTCGTGGCTTTCTTATCGTGGGAGAGGGACGGCGAGCAGGAATCGTCCCGGCGGCGCTTGCGGTGGTGGGAGGGGATTTCGACGGCGGATTTCGACATGGGTGTGGCGGCGGCGGCGGGGTTGAGGAGCATGTTTGACGGTGATTGGTTGTTTTGATTTTGTTTAGTTTTATGCGACTGACTGATGTTATTACCTGTTTGGGTTACTGAAGAGTTTAAGATCGAGGATGATTGATTTATATTAGTTGATGGACAGGCAAAATACATTTGGTCCTCGAACTTTCTTACAATGTCAAACCCACCATTTACATTTTGTCTTTGTGTAGTTTTTTGACTTGGCCGATTCCGAAAAAAAATAAAAGATTCGAAATTTCCGTAATCTGATCATATATGTAAAATATTATATATTTATAATTCTATCATTATAAATCTCCGATCTACTTATTTTTATAAAACGGTAAATATCTCTTTGTTTATTTGGTAGATACATATACATATGTATTTGTATATATATAATATACATATAAATTGGATTAATAATTCAACAATTCCAGATAGTAAATCATACATAAGCTGATCAAAATTGATTTGAAGGATGAAATTTTCAAAAAATATAAATGTTAGGGATTACTTCCATAATAAAACCCAAATGTAGGTACATATAAATGCATTTTAGCTCTACTACATAGAGATCCCTATGAGTACGGTTTGGTAATATATGTGCCTTAGCATAGAGATCCTGATGCGTACGGTTTGGTAGTATATGTGCCATATATATTTCTTTTCTTTTAGAAATATATATCTATATAAAGATATATTACTTTTAATAAAATGATCTTTATATTTGGTCGATTCAATGAGCCGGCACTAGCAGAATAACACGAAAAATATAGTGGGACTTTGGTATTCTCGAAGATAAAAATCCAACTAGTATTAATAGTAGAGTAGGATATAATTATCATCAATTGTCACCTTTCCAAATTGTAAGTAAAAACAAAAACAGTAATATAGGGCAATGATGAATCATTTTTTCTCCTTCGTCCAAGCTTTATCATTTTATCAATCAACACACTAATCACTATTATTACCCTACTAATATAATAATAATAATCTAATAATAACATTTATTATTATGAAAAACCATGATGCAGATAGGATTCAGCAAAGCAACAAATCATATCAATGTTTTTCGCTAATTCACAGCTTTGCGAGTTCCCAATTCCCATGAAGGATACAGATTCTCCTCCTTATAGATCAAACTCAAAATTTTCTAAAAGATAAACTAAGTAATGGTACGATAAAATGACAAGTGAACAAAATACAATAAGATAAGAACATTACGACACAACATGACACTTGTTTAACTCACCTTGGGTTTCTTTCACATAATATCGCTATTTATGTTATATATTAACAAACATAATTGAAATGCGATGAATCACCGTTCGAAAATCGCCGCCAACTCTCTCTACCGATAATTCCCCATCTAATAACAACCATGATTTTAATGACCGCCGCCTTCTCCCGCCTGCCGCCATCGCTGCCGCCACCTTGCCGACCTCCTCCCACCACTGCCTTCCGCCTCCTCCACCTGCCGCCATCTCCACCGTTGTGCTTCCGTCTCCTTGGCCAGGGATTTGAAGGAGTTTGTTTGTTGTTTTGTTTTTCTTTTCAAAATTAAATAAAACCGCCGCCGTCGCGCACCTGCCGCCGGCCGCCGCCTCCCCGTCACCGCGGTGGTCAGCCGAGGTTCATCCGGGTCGGGAGGGATCCCGCCCAACGTCTGCCGCCGTCTGCTGCCGGCCCCTCCTCCACCGTCGCCTTTCGCCTGCGGCCAACGGCTGCTGCTGCCGACGTTTGCCGCTCGCACCGCCAGACCGTTTGTGTCGTGCGGTGTTTTCTCCTCGGGGGAGTTTCCTTCTTGTTGGAGGTTCTCTCCTTTGTATGTGTTTTTTCTCCGTGGGAGCTTTTCTCCTCCCCTAGTGGGAGTATTTTCCTCCTTTGTAGAGTTTCCATCGGGGTTTTTTTCCCTTATTTGAGGCTTTGAGAACGGATACTGAATTATCACCGGTCTTACGCAATAGAAATAGTCAATTATGTTGTAACATTTTGGTTATTACTCTATTATATCTTTGTATCCATCTGGATTGATGAAATGAAATCCTTGCATCTAAAAAAATGATTTTAATGACCGGTTCAAATTTAAATTTACAAAATTTTAAAAACAAATTGAAAAAAATAATAAAAAGAAAATAATAAATAAATGCAATAAAATATGGTGTTGGTGTAGTGATGACATTCATTCATATTAAATTTTACATTAGACAGATTCGATTCCCAAAATTTCATTTAAATCATATTTTATAATTATCTTTTTATCCCTGAATTTATAAATTTCATTTGACACAACTGTTTATATGTAGAGATATATTTTCTTTTATTTTATTGAACCCCCCAATTTATAAATTATAACTGTATTTTACTTATATTATTTGATTGATTGGTACATGAAAATATTTTTTTTCTATTTTTTTGGGGGATCGATTTTACTATTTTGATTCCGACTTTATACCTGTTAAACACTTATGCTTAAAGGATTAAAACCTTACTAATAACCTAGAGTTACTATCTCAATTCTCAACAATTTTCCTACCCGTAGATGGTGACCAATAATTTTATTATTAAAATAATAAAAGAAAAACAAACAACTACGACTATAAGCACCCCCACCCCCACATGATGTCAACATCATAAGCGATTGACTTGAATACAGAAGAGAACCGCCAAAATAACATTAAATGACTGCGATTTTCTATAATAAATTTCACGATGTTTCATTTAAAACCCTCAAGTCAATGCAATGTCGACATTGTACCATCATATCTCCCTCTATTACAACACTCAATCAGCGATTCAACTCCAATTTCAAGCGACGCTATCTCAAAGATGTTGCCATAATGTGCCTAACCATTTATTTTGATGACACATATTACAGAAACACAACTAATCCAATATTGACATAGTTTATATAGACAATCATCAAAAACTCGTTACGTGATACACAAACACTTGCACTTTTGTTTTCTTACTGATTGATTTGTCGTCTACGCCAACGATGGGTAAAAAACCATTGCGATGATCTCCACTTCCGTCGTTGTCCTCCTCCTCGTCGTCCTCCCCGCAAACGCCGCGGGCGACTGTACTTGCGCCAAAGGCGAGGAAGGCGATCACAATAAGAGAGTAGCGCTTCGGTACAAAATAGCCGCCATAGCCTCGATCCTAACCGCGGGGGCGCTCGGCGTGTGCGTCCCGACCCTCGGGAGGAAAATCCCGACCCTGAGCCCGGAAGGAAACTCGTTCTTCCTAATAAAGGCGTTCGCGGCGGGCGTGATTCTGGCGACGGGCTTCATACACATTCTCCCCGACGCCTTCGACCGGCTCACGTCCCCGTGCCTTCCCCCGAGCCCTTGGGCCGACTTTCCGTTCACGGGGTTCGTAGCCATGGTGGCCGCAATAGGGACTCTGATGGTCGACGCGTACGCTACTTCTTATTACAGAAGGCGGTCCGCCGCGGCTAAGGGCCGAGTCGTGGATGACGGCGGGGACGACGAGGAAGGCGGCGGCGCGGTGGTCGCGGCGCCGGTTCATGCCCACGGGCACGGGCATTCGCACGGCGGCGGCGGCGATGGTGGTGGTGGTGAGAGTGACGTGCTTCGTCACCGAGTGATTTCTCAGGTGAGGTTTTGTTGGATAATCACTGCACCTGAAAAGGTTTAATAAACTTTGAGGCCACGCCGTGTGATATTTATAACTTTTACTTTGGGTGCGTGGGCTCGGGGTTAAGTATTGTTTTGAATCTAAAAGTTTAAGCGTTTAAGGGCGGGTTGGTGCAATCATATAATTTGACATTACGTTTAAGCTAATTTCTTTTGTTATGTAGCTTTATCTTATAGGCTGATTTTATTTGTAATGAGTGGGAATCCGTGCCCACGATATTTTGACCTGGCTTTAGTACCGATGAATGATCATCTATACTCAGACCAGTGAGCTTAAAAATGCCAATTGATCTGTCGAATATTTTTACCTTTTTACCCTTAATATTTTAGTTTATTACAGTTTTATCCTTACAAATTTATTTTTTAAATAACTCAATTAATAATACTATTCAAAATATAAATTATATTTGCACATACATTGGATGCGCTAAAAATACTAATCTACATAAAAGCTTAACCTAGGAATTGCATTTTATAGATTTAATTTCCAACTAGTATGTTGTTCTTTACTTGATTTACATTGCTCTTCTATTTGTACAATACATGAATAAGACTTCTAAACTCGACCCAATTTAAATATCTTTGAAAAAAAAAAGGTGTTGGAGCTGGGAATCATCGTCCACTCCGTAATAATCGGCATCAGTTTGGGCGCATCGGAGAGCCCGAAGACGGTGAAGCCCCTCCTCGTGGCTCTCACCTTCCATCAGTTCTTCGAAGGCATCGGCCTCGGCGGATGCATAACGCAGGTAATAATATAACACACACTACTATACTACTACTACTACTTGTATTACACATCAAAATCATTCACTACACAAACTACGACAAAAAAAAGCGTGCGATCGTCGTGCGTAAGCGAAGTTCAACTGGCGAGCGGCGTCGACGATGGGCCTATTCTTCTCGCTTACGACCCCTATAGGGATCGCCGTGGGGATAGGGATAAGTAGCGTATACAGCGATACGAGCGCAACCGCTCTGATCGTAGAGGGAGTTTTTAACGCTGCTTCGTCGGGGATTTTGATATACATGGCGCTCGTCGATCTCTTGGCGGCGGATTTCATGAGTACGAGGTTGCAAGAGAACGGCAAGCTTCAGCTTGGAGCTAATGTTTCTCTCCTTGTGGGCGCTGGTTGCATGTCTTTATTAGCCAAATGGGCTTAAAACCTAGCTCTGCTGAGATGTGCTCTTCAGCAGCACTGTTCGATATACATTACTCTTCTTTTGAATAATTATATGTATACCATTTGTGTTCTATACAAATGTTTCTTACACCATGAACTATCAAAACCTAATGACTGGTTGTTCTTCACTAACTTATATTTTTTTATGTTTTTAATATAATTTGTCATCATTTTTATAGGAAGTTTACACCACTTAACTGGCTAATTGTATAAGAAAAAATTAAATCAGTACCATGTTTGAATTTTTTTATGTGTAGGTACTTAATGAATGGGATTTTACACATAAGTACCTGATTGGCTGAAGTTACGTTACGTCATATTAGAAACATATTGAGTTACGTTATGCTTACATAGATATCACACAACATAAGCACGTGATATAATATGTAATGTAAATATAATAGGATACGTAAATGATGGTAAAATGATACTACAACCAGGCGGATAGTTATATTTAAAAACTTTATTCTATTAGGTAATTAAAAAAATTTCTGACAGGATACACCCCAATATAGTGTATAAGATATGAAAAGTATGTTACAAGGTGAAAAGATTAAAATTTCAAGATATTTGAAAAACAAAAGGATATTTTGACCCCATAAAAATATAATATAGTATATAATTCATGATCCATATCGTCCAAGGCAACGATGGATGTCTTGCTAATTTCATGAATATAATCATATATTTCTTTTGTGAAACATAGAAATTGCAATGACTTCATTCTCAATCGTATTAAAATTTAGACAAACCATAGGATCTCAAGTGTAGAAAATATTTTTTTTAAATGAATAAATAGAAAATAAAATAAACACCCAAAATAGGAAGCGAAATACGAGCTAACCACACAAATGCCTAACTGACGACACCAGACATTCCATTATAAGCTCTGGGAAACTGATGCATTCTCTCATCTTCCATGCTAAAATTAAATATAAATCCATTGAATTAATATACAGAACTGAATGATCGCTATGTCGCCCTATAGATCAATCGTAGCTATAGCTTTGTTAACGGCCTTATTCTGTTCTCTTACAGCCAAGGAAGCCTACGCCGACGGCGGAGGAGATGGGCAGTACTGCAAATCTTCCATGAGCAAAGAAACGTGCAAAGACGATAGCAACTTAAACACCAACGACGTCGCAGCAAACAGCAACGATGATGACGACGACGATGACGACGATACGTTTAAGAGGCCCGACCAAGGTCAAGATTCCGACGGAGACGATGATGATGGGCCTGAGCTCGTAGTCGTCGGACATTAGATAGATTTAATTACGACTCACTTGAGTTCTTTCGTTAAAGATCCCTCTTTCTCTCTCTATCCATTTATATATTCGTTTCTTTTTTCTTTTTTACGATTTTAGAAACCGACGCGCACCCTATAAGAGCATCTCCAATCGATACCCAAAAACCCAAAATGTATACTAAAAGTTCTCCAACCGTACACCAAACGCAAACTCAAAATGCGTTTCCTTCTTCTCTCCTGTTTTAAAACGCATATATGCGTTTGAGAATGAGATATCCCAAAGATGCGCTGATGTTTTAAAAATTACAATATATACCCTATTTTTATTTTAATTATTAAAATACCCATATAAAAAAAGCTCGAAATGTAATTCTAAACAAAGGTCTTTCCCCTATGTAATTCTTTAAAGCTCGAAATGTAATAGTTACACTAGTTTTTCTCCATACTAAGCAAGCAAATCTATTACTCCCTCCGTCCCTGTAACTTTTGTACATTTTACCAAATCGGGCGTCCCACTATCTTTTATACATTTCCATATTTAGTAAAAAACTATCACACACAATCAATATAATAACATTAAATATTCTTAAAAGACGTGCCACACCCATACACTTTTCTTCCTCTATACTATTAAAATATTATATTTCTTAAAAACCGAACCCAATACCAAATGTGCAAAAAATACAGGGACAGAGGGAGTACATTGATTGCATAGTGAGTATATGGACTGATATCTGAACAGCCACTGAAAATGTGCAAACAAATAGTAGTGTTTGGAGATTAATCTCTACGATGCATGCAATAATGACGACCATTTAATCGACTGTATTATTGAAGGGCAAATGATAAGCGCGACGGCCATCTTTCGCATGTAGATTAGATCTAACTACTAAAGACATACTTTATATATATACATATATATATGATGTAATAGAATAGAATGAAGAGAAACATGACTGTAGCAGAGCACCGCATGACACATATGGAGCATAAAGTCCTCCGCAAGCTAACCTCAGATTCCGAGAACAGTAATAACTCCAAAACAAACCCCAATCTTTACACATTCCATTTCTCCTTTTTATTCCATTATTACTCTGTTTACTCAACTAATGTAGTAATAAATAAAGGGTCCTATCAGGGGCGGATCTAGGAATTTCTGAGGGGGGCGCAATATAAATAGAGTTGGTAGTAAGGTCAACATAGAATAGAAATTTTTATTTACTATATTTCTTTAAAAGATTTATCAATTGAAATATATTTTCTAGCAAAACATATGAAATTACGTATCAAGACAAGATCCTCAAACTAGCTCACAAGTGCAAGAAACAGACACGAGTTTACAACAGAATCGGAATGGAACAGTGAACCACTTCAAAGGTGTTGCTTCAAGCAAAAGGCGCGTTTCTCTTCCAGTGTTAAAGTCACTTACTAAGACGCAACTGCCAGCGACGATTTCTACTATGGACTAATTACCATTTTTGGACTGGGCTGACAATTAATGAGCCCAAGCCCATTACACAATGTTTAAATAAGAAAAGCGCGCGTCTGTTGTATTCAGTTAGATCGTCTTCTTCATTTTACTCTGTAAAACTCTCTGTGTGTGAAGTAAAAGGATTGAACTCTCGTTCGTGGATGCAGGATTCCATAGAATGATCCGAACCACGTTAAATCATAGTGTCCATCGATCACACACAAATCGCATTCTCAATTCGATATGGTATCAGAGAAATAGCGCAACGCAGAGACAATTAATCAAAGCACAAGATTCATCAAAGCTCAATTCTTGATTCACAGTCGACAATGGC
Source organism: Craterostigma plantagineum (assembly GCA_027422505.1). Classification (NCBI taxonomy): domain Eukaryota; kingdom Viridiplantae; phylum Streptophyta; class Magnoliopsida; order Lamiales; family Linderniaceae; genus Craterostigma; species Craterostigma plantagineum. Next base: position 49,098 of record JAPQWV010001971.1, on the reverse strand, counting down.
AGAAACAGCACCACCGTCTTCCTCAAGTTCAAGCACCACGGTTCTGATTAATGACCCTTACTTCCTCAACAACAATGACACCTCGGGTCAATTACTTGTGCACGAGCAACTAAATGGAGATAATTATGCGACGTGGAGTAGGGCGATGATGATCGCATTGATTGGTCGAAACAAAGAAGGCTTTGTTAATGGAGATCTCAAGGCACCAGTCGCATATTCCCAAAACTCAGTGAGCTCGCAAAATCAGATTACTGCTTGGAAAAGGAATAACAACGTAGTGATTTCTTGGATAATTAACTCGGTGGCGAAGGACATTTCGGCTAGCATACTATACAGTGCCTCGGCCAGAGAAGTATGGGTAGATCTGCAAGAGCGTTTTGGACAGACAAACAAGCCGAGAATTTTTCAGTTGAAGAGGGAATTGATTAATCTTTCACAGGGATCAAATAACATTTCTGTCTACTTCACTAGACTAAAGACGTTGTGGGATGAATTAGTAAATTACAGGCCGAGTACTCATTGCACTTGTGGTGGCTCTAAAGAACTCAAAGCCTACCTGGATGAAGACTATGTGCTTACGTTTTTTATGGGCCTAAATGATTCCTTTTCCCAGATTCGAGGGCAAATTCTCTTATGGATCCTCTCCCAAAGATTAACAAAGTGTTCTCTCTCTTGATTCAAGAAGAGAAACAAAGATCAATGGCATCAAATCAGTTCAAAACTGCGGAGTATCAAGCCAACAATATGGCAATGATGGCAGTCAAGAATGATCAAGATTATGGGAGAAAACCAGTCTACACTCAGAGAAGAGAAGTTGTTGAAACCAGTTTGTACCCACTGTCATAAAAAGGGACATACCATCGAAAACTGCTATCAAGTGCATGGTTTTCCACCAGGATACAAGCAGAATCAGAAGTTTAAGAGTGCACGGATGAATCAGATATCTGTTGAAATGCTTGAAAAGCCAGGACACAATTACCAGTCTAGCACCACTTCTACAAAGGATGCTTTGGTACAGGATGCTTTAGTACAGGTGCGGATGACACCATTTCAGCTGGAAAGCTTGAAGGCTCTCTTCAGTCAGACAGCAGTCAACATGCCACAAGACATTGGAGAGCCTCGGCAGCATGGTAAAGGGAGTGTTGGTATGTGCCTCTCCTTTGATTTACCTGAGTTCCCCAACTGTAACACATGGGTAACTGACAGTGGTGCCACAAGACATGTGTGTGGGAGACAGGATATGCTCATTGACCTGCATGACATAGAAACATCTAACATAATATTACCAGATAATACAGTGATTAAAGTAGAGAAGGCAGGATCATTTATATTGAATGAACATATCACATTAACTGATGTGTTGCTAGTTCCTCAGTTTGCCTTTAACTTGATGTCTGTGAGCATGCTGTGTGATCAACTGAATTGTAAGTTTTTCTTTGGGATTAATGAGTTTCAGATACAGGATCCTACCCAACGGATGATTGGCAAGGGTAAACAGATAGGAGGTTTATACCTGTTTCGAGCTGACTCAGTAAATTCAGTTGCTGTCCCAGTTCTGTCTTCAAAGGTGCCTTTGGATACTTGGCATAGGAGGCTGGGACACCCCTCAAACAAGATCCTAGAAATCATTAGACCATCCTTTGGGCATGATGTTGAACAGTCAAGCTCATTCTGTAAAATTTGCCCCTTAGCAAAACAGAAGAGGCTCACCTTTCCCAACAATAATAAGATAACATGCTCTTCTTTCGATTTGGTGCATTGTGATGTGTGGGGACCTTTTAGGGAACCCTCACACCTAGGACATCAGTATTTTGTGACCATTGTAGATGATCATACTAGGTTCACATGGCTGTTTATGATCAAATATAAATCAGAGGTGAAAACAGTCATGTCCTATTTCCTAGTTTTGGTTGAAACACACTTTAAATGCAAAGTGAAAGTAGTTAGATCAGATAATGCAAAGGAGTTCAATTTAGTAGACATGTTTAGAGATAAGGGCATCATTCATCACTTGTCATGCTTCCAAACTCGTCAACAAAATTCCATAGTAGAACGGAAGCATCAACACTTATTGAATGTTGCAAGATCACACCTTTTTCAGTCTTCTGTCCCCATCACCTACTGGTCCGAGTGTGTCCTCACTGCAGCCTTTTTAATAAACAGAACACCATCAGTAGTGTTAGGGAGTAAGAGCCCTTATGAGCTATTGTTTCAGAAAACATTTGATTATAGTTCATTACGTGTGTTTGGTTCTCTGTGTTTCTGCTCAACTCTTGCTGCAGGTAGACATAAATTTGATATGAGGGCAATGGAGTGTGCATTTCTAGGATATCCCAATGGAGTGAAGGGGTACAAAGTGGTGGATTTGAAGACAATGGAGGTCTTCATTACCAGAGATGCAGAATTCAGAGAAAACTGTTTTCCATTCAGGAATCAGACTGAAGTTGAAATGGCAGATCCATTCTCAACCTGTGTGCTCCCAAGACCTTATATTCTGGAACCAATCAATGAGAAGGGATATGTTCTTACACGACAGGAGGAAGATACAACCATTGAAGACATTTCAGTCAGTGCAGATCATGCAACTCCAGCTTCAGAACATGGTCATACTGATCCTGGACAGACTGATCAGAGAAGGTCAGGCAGGCAGGTTAAAAGGCCAGAATATCTAAAGGATTATCACTGCAACAAGTTCATGGAAGCAAAGGCTCTATATCCAATCTCAAAGGAACTCTCCTATCAGCAGTTCTCAACACAGTATCAACACTACATTCACAGCATATCAGAAACAGCAGAACCAAAGAACTATAACCAGGCCTCAAAGTCAGAGGAGTGGAAGAGAGCCATGGATGTAGAATTTGCTGCTCTAGAATACAACAACACTTGGTCTGTAGTACCACTACCAGAGGGCAAAACAGCAATTGGCAGCCGCTGGGTATACAAGACCAAATTCAACACAGATGGCAAAGTTGAAAAACACAAAGCTAGATTAGTGGCAAAAGGGTATGATCAGAGGGAAGGGGTTGATTATATAGATACTTTTGCCCCTGTAGCGAAGCCCAACACCATCAAAATAATACTCTCACTAGCAGCTAAACTCAATTGGCATTTAGAACAGCTCGATGTCAATAATGCTTTTCTGAATGGAGATCTATTAGAGGAGGTTTACATGGATCTACCTCAGGATTATCAGAATTATGACAGAAAGGGAGCAAGAAAAATGGTCTGCAAGCTGCACAAAAGCATCTATGGTCTCAAGCAAGCTTCGAGGCAATGGAATAAAAAGTTCACTGAAGCTGTCAAGTCTTTTGGTTTCTCTCAAACCCAATCCGATCACACCTTGTTCATCAAAGGAAAGGGTGAAAAACTGGTCGTGCTACTGGTATACGTGGATGATATTATTCTAGCAGGATCATCAATGTTTGAGCTGAGAGCAGTAAAGGAGTTTCTGCAGAACTGTTTCAGGATTAAGGACTTAGGGTGTTTGAGGTACTTTCTTGGAGTAGAGGTGGCTAGAAGCACGGCAGGGATCTACATTTCTCAGAGAAAATACACTCTACAGCTTCTTGAAGACACAGGGTACTTGGGATCAAAGCCCTTGACAACACCTATGAATCCTTCAACTAAGCTGACAGAAACAGATGGTGAATTATTATCAGATCCTTTTAAGTATAGAAGACTGATAGGAAGGTTACTTTACTTGACATTCACCCGACCAGACATAGCTTTCTCCGTACACAAATTGAGCCAGTTCATTTCAGCTCCTAGATCAAGTCATATGATGGCAGCTCATCATCTCCTTAGGTACCTAAAAGGGACGCCAGTTCAGGGCATTCTACTGAGCTCAAGTGCAAGCCTGGAACTGAGAGGCTTCTCAGATGCTGATTGGGGAACGTGTGTGGATACAAGGAAATCAATAACAGGATATTGCACCTTCCTTGGATAATTGTAAGATGACAATTAATTTCTATGTATTAACACTATGTACTACATATAAAATACTAATATTTCGAAAATTTTTTTTTGGGGGGGGGGGGGGGGGGGTGGCCCCCTCGGGCCCTATGCTAGATCCGTCGGTCCTACTATTCACACTCCCTCTACTATTTACACCTCCATTTTACACCCCAAACACTTGAAATTTGTTACCTAATCACATGAATTTAACAAAAATTATTTTTTTATTATTTTTATATAATTCAACAACATTAATTGCATAATTTCTTCGACAATATTAATTAACTTATTTTATCCAATGATATAACAATACAATATTTAATTTACTTATTATTGTATCTTATATAATAGCCTCACACTTTTAATTAACAAAAATATTAAAATTTTGAAAATTTTTATCAATACTAATATTTCATTTATTTCAATAAAAATATATAGAATAAATATTACCTATTATTTATGCAAAATCAAACAAATCATTAACAATACCAATCAACTAAATATTATCTCTTTTTAATCTCAATATAACGTAATCTTAAGGTTAATTGTTGAAGCTTAAGTAAATAATGATTATCTTCACAACTAATTATGCTTTTTAGTTACCATGTTTATATATGTGACTTTCGAACATGGTGATTACACATAAAATATATGTGCAATTGTATCACTTGAAAGGGAATTGGAGAGGCTGGGAAAGCTAATATGTAATCATTAAGGCATTTATGGCGGTACTTGTGGTTAGTTTTCAATTAGATCGATATTAAGGGGTAAGGTTTACTGTAATGATAATTATTTGATAGTTTAAACTTGGTAAGCATTTAATGTTTCTAAAATAATTACTTTGATAAGTATTTGATAATTTAATTACAGATTAATTAAGGGGATGCAGATAGAAAAGAGGAGGGTGTAGAATTACCCTACATAAAACAGAAGAGAAGAATTAAACAACAAACTCATGTCATTCAAAGCTTTCAGTTAAACTGTATAGCAGCAAAAAATGAATCATCGTCTTCCTCGAAACTCCTCGCTAGCAGTGCCCTTCTTCTGCCTACTTCTTCTCTTCCTTTCCCTCTCATCATCAGCCACAGACGCACACAACATCACTCTCATCTTGGCCAAACACGCCGAGGTCTCCACTTTCAACCACTACCTCACGGCCACCCACCTCGCCGACGAAATCAACCGTAGAACGACCACACCGTGTGCGTGGTGGACAACGCCGCCATGGCCCCACTGCTCGGCCGCCACTCCTACTCTGAAGCCGCCGCCGTCAAGAACGTCCGCTCCCTTCACGTGTTTGCAGACTATTTCGGAGCCAAGAAGCTCCATCAGATAACTAAAGGTTCGACCACTACGTCTTCTTTGTTTCAGGCCACGGGCGAGGCGTTGGGAAGGTCAGTTTCAGCCAGTGGACGCCGCCGCCGCCACAGGTGTTAGAACTTCGGGCCGGGCCTCCGGTATTTTATCCGTTAACGAGGCCCACGCACATGCGCCACACGGAGAAGGGGTGCCGGGTATAAGCTTGATGGGTTCCTTCTTAAAACCAATTGGTGATAAGAGGAGTGTCCCATCAAGCTTATAAGCCCATTTAATTTATTAGTTATAATCGGTGCGGGACTTTGTCCTCACACGTGACACTCAACAGTCCCCCTCACGTGTGAGCCCATTTCTTTTTAATTGGACGGGAACGTCGTTCTTTTCGAACCCGCCATATTTTTTTATTGAGTCGGAACTACCCGCTCTGATACCATGTTAGAATTTGCAGGTTGATTGTGGGTTGTTAAGAAACAGAGAGAATGGAGAAACGTATCTCATTTGATTAATTTCTGTTAAGTAATCAAATACAGAAGACTACTGAAGTTTTATATGGACTACTAACTAACTATACATCAATATTAGCAAACGAATCCTTATGAAGAGAATAATTATAAATCCTCCTACGCAGAAGATTTGCAATTAGATCCTTTCGTCTTCAGTCACATATATGATTTTGCAGGTATGGCCAACTGCAAACTCTTAACTTCCTTAGCTGGTGAATTGTTGATGAGTTCTTGGTTTTTAGACACGGGTGCAACAGGACACATGTGCTCAGAATTGAACCTTATGAACCACTATAAACCCACCTCATGCTTGACCCCTGTTATTCTTCCTGATGGCACTTTCCAACATGTTAAACACATTGGAAGTGTCAGATTATCCCCTAACCTCGAACTACATGGTTGTTTACATATACCTACCTTCAAATTAATTTGCTTTCTGTGCATAAGCTTGCTACAGATGCAAAAATTGACTGTTTTTTCTCCCAATCATTTTGTACCTTACAGGACCAAATGACTAGTCGCCTCATTGGTGTTGGAAAAGTCATGAACCGACTCTATGTCATAGACAATAATTCTTTTCATCCACACACCATTATGAAATTCATCAGTACTTATGTCAATCATCCATTTGGCTTGCAACTTAAGTCTAGGAATTTCTATGTTTCTAATATTGCTGTAAAGGTTGATCATGATCTTTGGCACATGAGACTTGGTCAACCCTCTATCTCTGTTATAAATAAAATTACAGCTATTGATACAAAGCCTTATATTTTCAAACCATGTCATATATGTCCCATGGCCAAACAAAGTCGTTTTTCATTCCCTCACAGTACTATACAAACCTCTGACCTTATTGATACATGTGGACATCTGGGGTCCTTATAGTAAAAGGTCCTTGTGTGGAGCACATTACTTTCTTACCATTGTGGATGACTTCAGTAGAACCACATGGACCTTTCTTATGCAGTTCAAAACCCAAACAGCCTCAACCCTATCCACTTTTCTGAAAATGGTCAAAACACAGTAAGTTTGATGCTCGGGCCTTTCCTGCTGTTTTCATAGGGTATCCACCAGGTCAAAAGGCATATAAAGTCTATGATCTGATGAACATGAAGGTTATGGTCTCTAGAGACGTCGTTTTCCATGAAACCATTTTTCCCTACCTAGCCAAAAAGTCAGACTACATACAACCCTTACCATCTCTACAACCAAATACTGATAGTTTCCTTTCACTTATTGACCAGAGCATACCTTCACCCATTTGTCCCTTGCCTGAGCCACTACAAATTACCCCAGAGCCACCACAAATTACCCCAGAGCCACATTTCCCTAACATAGAATCTCACCCATCTCCTGCTAATATTTTCCCACAGTCCCAGTCATCACCTGACCTTATTTCTACTCCACCTCACTTACCTGAGACTAGGAAAAGTACTAGAGTAAGGAGTAAGCCAAAATGGATGATTGACTATGTGACACCCAATGCCCTATTGAGCATAAATTCTTCCAGTACTTACAAACATTCTCATACAATGCCCATTCATAAATCCTTGTTCCACAACCTACTTTTACCACTGAGCACATGCTTTTTTAGCATGCTTGGATAAAATCTTTGAACCAAAAACTTTTTATCAAGCGAGAACTGATCCAAATTGGATCAAGGCCATGCAATCTGAGCTTGATGCTCTTGAGAGAAATAAGACCTGGGTAATTACTGATCTTCCGCTTGGGAAGAAAGCAATTGGGAGTAAGTGGATCTACAAAGTAAAATACCATTCCAATGGTACCCTTGAGAAGTACAAGGCACGGCTTGTTGCCAAGGGCTACAACCAAATCGAAGGTGAAGATTATTTTGATAGTTTTCTCCCATGGCTAAAGTAGTCACTGTGCGACTATTAGTTGCTATGGCAGCTGCGTCTAATTGGTCTATACACCAACTAGACATCAACAATGCTTTTTTACATGGGTACTTGGATGAAGAAGTATACATGTTGCCACCGAATGGGTATGAAAAATGTGGTCCAGGGCAAGTTTGTCAACTCAAACGTTCTCTTTACAGCTGCAGAGGTATGGTTTCATGCAGTCTCCCCATGACCCATGTCTTTTTACTTGTTCTAAGAATCAATCATTTATGGCTTTGGTTGTTTATGTGGATGATATCTTGATTACGGGTCGTGTGAAGAAGCTATAGTTGCAGTGAAAGCTTATTTACATGATCAGTTCACTATTAAGGATCTTGGTTATGCAAAATACTTTCTGGGTATTGAGATCGCCTGCTCTCAAGACGGTATTTTTCTTAGTCAACGCAAGTACATACTGGATATTGTTGCCTTAGCTAGCCTGTCTGGATGCAAGCCAAGTTCAACTCCTCTTCCAAAAGGGCATCAGTTTTCAGACACTCCAGGTACACCTCCAACTGAGGTCTCTCATTATCGGAAACTTGTTGGACAGCTGCTCTATCTAAGCTTCACCAGGCCAGATATCACTTTTGCCGTCCAACAGTTGAGCAAGCATGTTCATGCTCCCTGTAATGATCACTGGAATTCTCTTATTCATGTTCTCAAGTATCTCAAAGGAAAGCCATCTTATGGCTTGTTCTATTCAGCTGTTTCTAGTCTCAAACTGGAAGCTTTCAGCGATGCTGATTGGAGTTCTAATCCTATACACCGCAAATCCGTCATAGACTATTGTATCTTCTTGGGCTCATCTCTCATCTCTTGGAAAACCAAGCAACAAGCTACGGTCTCATGCTCATCTGCCGAGGCAAAGTATCGAGCCCTTAGCACCACTACAAAAGAGTTGTTATGGCTTTCCTATCTATTGGCTGATTTAGGGGTTTGTGTACCGCTCCCTATATCTCTTTGGTGTGACAATAAATCGGCTATTCAGATCACTCAGAATCCCGTTTTTCATGAACGGACTAAGCACTTGAAGGTTGATTGTTATTTCGTGCGACATCATTATCTTAGTGGTTTTTTGGTTCCTCTACACGTATCTTCGCATTTGCAATTAGCTGATATTTTTACGAAGTCTTTGGCAGCTCCTTTGTTCTTTTCTCTTTTGTCCAAGCTTGGCGTGAAGGATCCCCTTCCCTTCTCAGCTTGTGGGGGGGATAAAGAGTTATTAACACTAAAGGAGCAATGTGATGAAGATCTAAAGACGAAAGGATCTAATTGCAAAGCTTCTGCGTAGGAGGATTTATAATTATTCTCTTCATAAGGATTCGTTTGCTAATATTGATGTATAGTTAGTTAGTAGTCCATATAAAACTTCAGTAGTCTTCTGTATTTGATTTCTTAACAGAAATTAATCAAATGAGATACGTTTCTCCATTCTCTATGTTTCTTAACAACCCACAATCAACCTGCAAATTCTAGAACAAGTGACGACGGTCAGCCCAAGGCGGCCTACTTTGTTAAGTCCGTAGAGGAGAGGCCGTACACCGTCTCTGTGATACAGATTAGCCGCCTCATGAGCTTGAGGGAGGTGGAGGCGCCCAAGGCTAGCCCGGCGGCGGAGCTCAACATGACGGAGGTGATGAAGAAAAAGGGGTGTAAGGGTTTTCGGATTTGATTTTGGGGCAGAATTCTGAGGATGTTTTTCAGCAGAGCATCAGTGGGCTGATCGTTTTTTGTCCGACCGACGAGGCTTTGAGCGGTTTCATTCAAAGGTGAGTGTTGTTTTTTTTGGTCGAAGGTTTCTTCGGAGCAAGGTAAATATGTTCCCTTTGATTATTGTTGGCATATATGAATCGTCGTACTTCGTGAAAAAGGTACAAGAAACTGTCAGAAGACGACAAAACCTCGTTGATTTTGTACCATGGGATTCCTGACATACAACTCTCTGGCCATGCTACGTTCTAGCAACGGACCTGGCGAATACTCTAGCCACCGACGGGGCGAAGAAATACGACTTCACTGTGCAAAACGCCGGCGACGACGTCACCTTGCAAACTGAAGTCGTCACTGCTACGATTAAAGCGACGCTGGTGGACGAAGATCTTTTGGCGGCGTACAGAATCGATAAAGTTTTGCTGCCGAAGGAATTGTTTAAGGCCGACGAGGCAGCACCTGCGCCGTAGCCGCCTAAGTCCGGTAAGTCAAAGCCTAAGGAGAGCGGCGGCACTAAAAGTGGGGGAGATGGGTTCGGCGATGGCGGTGGACCAGCACTTTCGGCCGACGACGAGGCATCTTCCGACGAAGAGACGAGTGGTGGCACCGGCGGCGGTACGGCGGTGCAGTTGTGGTACTTTGAGCTTCTTGGCTTTGGTCGGAGTTTTGGCTTGCTTTTCTTTTTAATATGTGCGTATAAATATACTTACTTCTTGCTTAATGTCACCGAAAAAAAGAACTCAGCTGCCAAATCACCAACTATTAACACTAACGATTAACACACTATTAAGGGGGTGTTTGTTTTGGGATGATCCTCAAAAACATCACCGTAATCCTCTCATCGCTTAATCATCACCATGTTTGTTTAGCCTAGGTGATGAGTCATCACCGTAATGATAGATCACCTAGGTGATGAAAATGGGGTGATATTTTACCTTTTCGATCACCCCAAAAAAGCTAGGTGATCTTACATCACCGTGATGGGTGATATTTCAAATTTGTATTTGGACAACATTACCCCTTAATTTAGCATTTATACCTAATACATATCCTTATTCATATTTTAAATTATATAATTAGATTATTTAAATCTTAAAATAATATATTTAATAATAAATAATTATATTGAATAACTATACGGAAAACTTATCATTAATTGTTAAAAAAATAAACTCGATAATAAAATAGTAATCATTATTATGTAAATATCACACACACACACACACACACATATATATATATCATCCACATAATATATGTAATATTCGTAGGGTTAAATATGACATTTATGCAATATCACCTCACACATCACCGTCAGTGGCGGAGCCACCCTTGAGCCAGTGGGGTCCATGGACCCCACTGAAATTTATTTTTTGTTTACTATTTTTAGCAGAAAAGGTAATATTTATAGCTAATTTATTTAATAGGTCTAAAATGACCCCACTCAGCTAATATATTTAATAAGACTAAAATGACCCACTCAACAAATCTAAGTTGAAAAAAAGAACTTTCACCGACGCGCTCTCCTTGTATTTCGTTGGGAATTTAAATTTTATAGAAAAGCTAATAACTACAAATGCAGATTGCTGTAAAAGTACTACTGTTAATATTTATACTCGCAAATTTTAATTTTACTATATATGTTGTTTTGATTTGGACCCCACTGGAACCAAAGTCTGGCTCCGCCACTGATCACCGTGATTAGACAAACACAATATTTTAATATTACGTTGATATGCAAAATGAAATATCACCCCAAAACAAACAAAGTAATGATATATCACCTTGATCCACATCACTGTGATATTCACATTACGGTGATATGAGTATCACGTGATGTTGGATTACTGTAAACAAACACCCCCTAAATAGTTATTATTTATTTAATTTAACCATTCGCCAATGACTTACCACTCGACCGCTCAACGTCACACGAAAGTTTGTGTCCGATTGTAATAATTAATTCGTTTGTCTGACGATCTAGAATTTTTGTTGTTATTATTATTTAATTGGATAAATTCCGCCATTCTCGGGTGCTAACTGCATTGTTCTCTGTTTTTGTTCAAAAATTACAGCTCTTAGATTCATATAATAAGTCTTGTTCATCACTCCACCGCTAAATAAAACCGAGGCTAATAAAGTATTATCTTCCCTTTGAATCTCTGCACAAAGATATATATATATATATATATATATATGTATATATGTTTTTTTGCCTTTGAATGTATGCTATAAATGTAAACATATTAGAAGATTTTAGGAAATCATTTGCATCATGTATATGTGGAGTTTTCTTATTTTAATTATTTAATATACACGAACGGAACACGATTCGTCATTTATTTATATAGAATGGAATCAATCAATCAGTCGGTGATTTCACCTCTTCTAATCTCAAGCGAAGTGAATGTTTAAACTACCCCAAACAAACAAAGCTTCAAGAAATCAAGATTTCCATCATCCCATTAATCTGAAATCTCTTTCCTCTTAAATCACAGACAAATCCCCAAAAGGTCAACGCCCCACATGCCCCTACCAACCACCAAACCCTCGTCCCCACCGCCGTCCGCCGCCGACCACCACCACCACAGCCGAAAACAATTCAGATGCCTCCACGTGTCCAAACATTCAACCTGCCTCCTCCTCACCATCCTCATCCAACTCGCCGTCCTCTTCGTCCTCACCCACCCCAACACACCACCGCCGCCGTCTCCGGCAACCCCAATCCCACCCACGACCGCCCTCTCCCCACCGCCACCTCCGCCGCCCTCGGCAGACCCCTCCTGTCCGTACGGACGCATCTACACATACGACCTCCCCAAATCCCTCAACAAAGACCTCATCGACAACTGCAGAGAAATCGACCCTTGGAGCTCGCGATGCGCCGCCGTGTCTAACTCGGGCTTCGGCCCGCCGGCCGACTCTCTAAACGACGTCGTTCCAAGAAACCTCACGCCCGCCTGGTACTGGACCGACATGTACGCCGCCGAGGTCATCTACCACGACCGTATGCTTCACTACAAATGCCGAACCTCCGACCGAGGCGATGCGGCGGCGTTCTACATCCCCTTCTACGTCGGACTCGCCGTCGGAAAATACCTTTGGTTCAACTACACCTCGGCGGACAGGGATCGACACAGCGTTCAGATGCTGAACTGGGTCAAGGACCAAGATCCGTGGAAGAGATCCAACGGGTCGGACCACTTCATAATGCTCGGCCGCCTGACGTGGGATTACCGGCGGCTCACAGACGACGACGGCGAGTGGGGGACGAAATTCCTCTACATGCCTCTGATGAAGAACGTCCTCCACCTGGCCGTGGAAAGAAGCAGGTGGGACCAGCTAGAGATAAGCGTGCCTTACCCCACGGCGTTTCATCCGAGGTCCCAGTCGGACATCGCCACGTGGCAGGAGTTCATTCGCCGGAGAAAGAGATCGAGCCTCTTCACCTTCGCCGGCGCGACGAGGAAGAAGATAAAGAACGATTTCAGAGGGGTTCTGATGAACTACTGCAAGAGCGAACCCAGCGTCTGTAGGGTCGTCGACTGCTCGGTGGCGAGCTGCTACGACGGCGCGCCGGCGATCTTAGAGTCTTTCTTGGACTCGGATTTCTGCTTGCAGCCTAAAGGCGACGGTTATACTCGGAGATCGGCTTTCGACTGTATGTTGGCCGGTTCAATACCGGTTTATTTCTGGAGAGAGAGCTTCGAAAATCAGTACGAATGGCATCTTCCTAAAGATGCTTCGAGAATCTCCGTACACATCGACCATGGCTCGGCGAGGAACGACACGGCGGTGATAAGAAGGGTCTTGGAAGGTTACGGCGGCGACGCGGTGGCGCAGATGAGGGAGAATATCGTCGATCTTCTGCCGAGGTTGTTGTACGCTAGATCTGAGACAGATTTGGGTGATGTCAGCGATGCGTTTGATGTCGCCATGGAAGGGGTTCTGAAGAGGTTTCATGGGCAGAAAATGGCTGCTCGCCAAGCTGATAGCTAGTCGAAGAAGACGACGATGATGACGATGATGATTCATCAATGGAAAAGCATGCAGAAGTTTTCTTCTCTATTAATGAGGTTAGACCAATTCATGAAGAATTTTTCCTCCAACCGATGTACTGAAGTGTTCCTTTCATTTTTTTTAATTCATACAAAAGCTTGATAGACATTCTTTGTTCAAATCTTCGTTCTATGTATGATTTTACTTTCTTTTCAGTAATTGATCGTGTTGACGAAGACACAAACACTTTCTTGTATGGTTTTTTCTTACCAGCACCCTTCGTTTTCTTCCTAATCTTTACATCTTTTCTAGATGATCGTCGCTGACGTTAAATTATCACTGAATGTATTTCTTTGACATTTGGAAAATTATCACGCGTGCATGGCTAACGACGTTTCCGCATTTTATTTCTGTATCATGGAAAAATATGAATGGCTACTAAAATCAAGTTTGAAAACGTTATGTTAGAAATATACACGCACGCGCCGTGCGCCGGAAGAGTCACCGTCCACTTATGACGAGAAAAAATGGCAGAAATAATAGAGTAAGTGTCTGATATAAAATAAAATACAACAAAATTAAGTCACAGCTCCAAGTTGCCAGATTTGAAAGAAATTTTAAACAGAAACAGACGCCTCCATCGATAAATGTATTCAAGAATAGATTATTAACAATCCACAATTAGTTAATTAATTTTTACATAATTAGAAGATTTCATCACACCATGTTGGTCAAGCTGTCGTCAAATAACTAATATAATTGTCGCCTTGTGTTTGTGCAAGTGCAGTGCTTTTCAGTTGCTTTCCCTTATATTTGTTTATGGTGGTTGATTTGATTCCATTTAAGTATATTTATTTTCAAAACAAAATCCATCCAATAGGGCCCAACTGTGTCATTGAGTCAGACGGCCCAAATGGATAAATTTCAATTAGGTCCACTGTAGCCCCAAACACGTAATAACCTTTTTTCCTAGGTTCAGAATTCAGATAGAAAGAATGTAAGAGAATGTCATTTATTTATGGCAGGTGTTATATTACATTGTGTTCTATTTCGACACGCACGGGTATACTAGTACTATCTGCACACTCTATATATATGTGCCTAAATATATTGTTTTAATTTTAATTTTAAAATTTATAAGTTTTGTTTACTAGATGAAATATAATTTTATATATATATATATATAAAAGGAAAATAATGAGTAGGAGTATAAGTATAATAAATAAAAATTGAGGGGGTAATATTTGATGAAATTAGAAATAGAGAGATTAAATTGAAAATATTTTACAGACTAAAATATCAGTTAATAATCACATCTCATCCTTAATATGATGAATGAATGTTAGATATTATATATATGCTTATTTATACAAAAAAATAACAGTATGGGCAGGCAAGACCTGGTACGATATAAAGGTTATCAAAATATAATAGTAATACTTATACGCTCACACGTTATAATACATGTCATGTTTAGGTCTACTAACCTGATTTGACTAATCAGCTTACAAGAATACTCGTGAAATGGTATGATTGTTGCCTTAAACCTAAATTAGAGGTCATCCTTTTATTTTTTATTTTATCATTCATTGTGATTTGTGGGAGATGTTTACCTTGGAAGTTCCTATTTCAAACTATAAGAAGGAAAAGAAATTCTCCGTCGCTGTAACTGAAGAAAAAATTGAGATAAATATTGTTGTGCTTTATCATTGAATTGGCGAACGTACATTTCCTTTGTGTTCACTGTTCCCTCTTCTCCCCATTTGAAATTCAAAACTCAATGGAGAGAGAGAGCCATCGTCAATCACTACAGTGACACTCCAATGTTTGCGTTTGGAAGACAATGCGAATTTGGCTTTTTTCTTGAAATTGAAACGTTTTTAAGGTGAGTAACACATTCTGCAAATAAATTAACACATGTTTATATAAAAGAAAACATTTTATTAAGAATATTCCGGAATGTTTTATATTGTCAAGGAATATTACCACATTACTTATCAATAATACCGAATGTCCGATATAAAAGAACAGTACAATCCAATTTTTAACACTATTGTTGATATTGATACTGCATAATAGGTTTTTCATACGACATTACAAATTTCATTATTTCGCTCACAAATCCATTTTTTCGATTGTTTAGGGTTTGGGGTCTCGAATGTTGAGTTTATGGTCTATTAAATGTTGTTCGTACTTTAATGTTGAACTTGGAATACGTTTGTGATGGAATTCATAACGTTATGTCTCATCAAATGAGATACTAGTATATTTTGTGAAAGAAGAGCAATGTGTTTACATGAATTTTGATCTCAACTTCCACATATTGATATCAACATTCGCAAACGTGACTTTTAATGAAATTTTGTAATTTAGCTTCATCATATCATCTATTTCCATGAATGTCAATCTTATACTTCCCAACGAAATTAATTTATGAGTGAAATTAATCGAAATAGTAATGTGGTATTTATTAGCTATGGTTCTTGTAGTTACAAATGTGTTATAACCTTTGATTATATTGTTATTTTTTATCAGACATGTGGTACTATTTGCAGGCAATGTGGTAATATTATGTTATTGTACTATTATATCTCTGACTATCTAGAACCTTCTCGAATGTTCTTAGTGATGTGTTACCCAGAATGCATGAATTGTTACTCAGAAGAAATGAAGTGTTACCAACCAGCTTTTTAATTGACAGACGTTCCAATATTTCCCATCAAAATTCTTCGTTGTTCCATTATCAAACTAATAACCTCAACATTCAATCTTAGGTCGCCAATAAAGTAGAACGATCTGTTACAGAAATTGAAAATGTTTCGATCCTAGGTCGCATCAAATTTGTCGTTATTCCATGACTAGCATCGATTGTCGATTACTAAGACCCACACCCGAATTGGTGTGAATCCACATTATTCGAGCATAAAGTAGAGATTTCACTAGTTTTTTACCAATTTTTGAATTGGGTTTGAAGCATTATTCCAACAATACATCGAAAATTCTCCTTGTTTATGAGGACCCATGAAAAATTGAGATTGGTTTCACCTTTATCGATTACTAACGTTGAAGATTTCTTCAATTCCGGGGAGTTTTGGGTAGCATATGAATTTTTATCTTTCTCTTGACACATTAGTCCGTACCAGTTGCATGTAGTTATTATAGGAAACAGACCGTTATTGTTTTTTTATTATGTGTTATACATGAGGCAAGACTTGTTACCATTTATTAGTAATATGTTACAATTTTTTAAGGTAGAGTTCTGAAACTTGCAGAAAATGGTACTCAGATAAAGTGATGTGTTACTGAAATTGAAAACGTTTCGATCTTAGTTCGCAGCAAAATTCGTTGTTATTTCATGTCGATTACTAAGACGCACACCCGAATTGGTGTGAATACTCATTAGTCGAGTATAAAAGTTCAGATTTCACTCGTTTTTTACCAAAATTTTTGAATTGTGTTTGAAGCATTATTCCAACTTAACATCGAATATTGTCCTTGTTTATGAGGACCCATGAGAAATTGAGATCGGTTTTACCTTTTTCGATTACTAACGTTAAAGATTTGTGTGATTTCAGAGAGTTTTGGGTGTCGTACGAATTTTTGATATTCATCTTGACGCCCTATTTTGTACTAGTTGCATGTAGTTATTGTAAGAAACAAATTGTTATTGTCCTCTCGTTATATGTTGTAAATGAGGCAACTTTTATTCCCCAATGTTAGGAATCTGTTATGTTTTTAGGATAGGGTTTTCAAAATAGTAAAAAGTGGTACCTAGATAAAGTGACGTGTTAACTGGACTGATTTGTTATTAGTGAGGCAACATTTATTCGTCAATGTTAAGAATCTGGTATAGTTTTTGATCGTAGTGTTTCCATTCGAGCATAAAGTGGTACCCAGATCAGGTGATTTGTTACTGAAATTGAAAATGTTTGGATCTTAGGTCGCGGCAAGATTCGTTGTAATTTCGTGTCGATTACTAAGACCTACATCTGAATTGGTGTGAATCCACATTATTCGAGCACAAACGTCAAGCTTTCACTCGTGTTTGTACCAAAATTTCGAATTGAGTTTGAAGCATTATTCCAACATAACATCGAAAATTTTCCTTTGTTACGAGGACCCATGAGAAATTGAGCTCGATTTTACCTTTTTCGCTCAATAACGTCGAAGATATATGAGATTTCAGGGCGTTTTGGGTGTCGTACGAATTTTTGATCTTCCTCTTGACACCCTAGTCCGTACTAGTTGCATGTAGTTATTATAGGAAATAAACCGTTTTTGTTTTCTCATTTTTTGTTATACATAATGCAATATTTGTTCCTCAGTGCTAGTCATCTGTTATTATTTTTTAGGATGTTTCCGAACAAACGCAAGTCGTACCACGATGAGGTGATGTATTACTGGAATTTTTTATCTTTCTCGTGACATGTTATGTTTTCTAATTATTTGTTATTACTTTTTTTCAAAGAATTATTTGTTATTACTGAGGCAACATTTATTCGTCAATGTTGAGAATATGGTCCAATTTTTTATGTTAGTGTTTTCGTACGAGCAGAAAGTGGTACCCAGGTAAAGCGATTTGTTACAGAAATTGAAAATATTTGGATCTTAGGTCGCGTCAAGATTCGTTGTAATTTCTTGTCGATTACTAAGACTCACATCCGAATTGGTGTGAATCCACATTCTTCGAGCACAAACATCGAGATTTCACTCGTGTTTGTACCAAACTTTTCGAATTGAGTTTGAAGCATTATTCCAACATAACATCGAAAGTTTCCTTGGTTACGAGAACCCATGATAAATTAAGCTCGATTTTACCTTTTCCGCTTAATAACGTCGAAGATTTTCGGAGATATCAAGGCATTTGGGTGTTGTAAGAATCACACATCTACAAAAATCGTATGAGAGGGATGATGGCATATCTTTGTAAATTTTCGCAACAGTTGAGGGCAAATGGGTCTTTTTAGCACAATTGAGTTATTAACTCTAAGGCAAACTTGAGATGGGTGTTTTAAACTGAAATTTAAAGCAATTGAGGCTGAATCCAAATGAAAACTGCTTAAGTGGGGCTGAAACGAAATTAACTCTTTAATTTAACCATTCACCAGTGACTTTACCACTCGATCACTCAATGTCACACAAAAGTTCGTGTCCGATTGTAATAATTCAATTCGTTTGTCTGACGATCTGTTGGCTGCTTTATTAGAATTATTATTTTTATTATTATTCAATAGGAAAAATTCCGCCTTTCTCGGGTGCTAACTGCGTTGTTCTCTGTATTTGTTAAAAATTACAGCTCTTAGATTCATATACTCCCTCCGATTTTTTAGGTGTCGTTTAAGGTTTGTCCACTTATATTAAGAAATAGAATAAAATGTCTAATATACTTCTAATTAATAATTGCTTATGACTATTTAATATATTCCATTTAATAATATTTGGTAGGGTAAATCTGGAAATATGATAAATATTTGTATTGAAATCTGTAAAACGACAACTAATTAGAAACAAAATTAAAGAGGTAAAACGACATTTAAATAAAATAGGAGGGAGTATAAGTCTTGTTCATCTACCTCCGAAAAAAAAGTCTTGTTCATCACTCCACTGCTAATGCTAAATAAAACCGAGGCCTAATAAAGTATATCTTCCCTTTGAATCTCTGCATAAAGCATATATATATATATATATATATATATATATATATATACTAGGAATGAAGCCGTGCGTTCCACGACATTAGCACAACAATAGCCCGAGCACTTGGATAAATTGGATGTCATTTGGGTCTTTTTCACTTGCAACCATTGAGGTTGTCATTCACCTCTCCCGCTGTTGACCTATTCGAAACCTTACGAATCCGAACCGGCCACTTTTTGTTATTGGCATTTTCAAGATATTCCTTAACATTAAACTTTTTTTAAATGGTTCCGACTTTCCTTTTTAGTCCACATTTTCTTCATATATTATTATGTATATCTCTCATCATCACCTCACTTCACCGGAGAACTACATACGCACGCCCATAAGACCACAAAACATATCCCTTGCATCGATGTCCTTGTTTAAAGAGTTCAAGATTCATTCCAATACAAAACTGTAATAATAAAACAAATGGAAGAACGATTCGCCTTTTATGATCATCGTCGGCGAAGATACAAAGGAAAAAGTCGCCATAGCTACGAAAATCACTGCCATTTTTTGCAAAAAGGCCGCCAGGATCTTGCTACGTGGTGGTACTTGGTAGGCATGCTCGTGAAGGCGTTACGACAAACTGATGAAACATAGAACAAAGAAATCTTGTTGGCTACAGCTCAACAATTATATGTTTTCTAATCCACCGCATACGTTTTTTCTTTTTTAAATCCAGGAAGAACCGCCCATATCCATTTAATGTTGTCTCTAGGTTATATTCTTTGTCGTTGCTCCCAGCCGTAATTCTAAATATTAATGGCATGTGTTAGGTTAACATGGCCTACACAAAACCCATGTTAGTTTTCATATGTTTTCTTCTTCTTTCCCAGCCATTTACACGTAGTAACTATACGCATGCATTAGTTTTTCAATCATTTATCTATTGTCTATCGAATATAAACGTTCATAACATTTTTAGTTGGTTACTTACCTTTTATAATTATTATACAAATACATACAAATGGTACAATGAGGGAGAAATACGGTCACCAACCTAATACGACTTATTTGATAGTGAGATAATTAAAGGAAGGACCATTACGTAAAATAATAGAAAAATGAAGAAAGGTGGGACCCGCTGATAGGACTATGTTAGCAACTGGGAAAAGAAGTTTCAAAAGCTAAATATACTGACCGAAAAATTGATGGGATACCTGCACGTAAAGCGGCCATATTCACGCTTTTATATTAGTAAATAGATATATGTATATTTCACCTATATGCCTTTGAATGTATGCAATAAATATAAACATATTATTAGAAGATTTTAGGAAGTCATTTGCATCATGAATATGTGGAGTTTTCTTATCTTAATTATTTATATACACGAAAGGTACCCGATTCGTCATTTATTTATATAGAATCAAGCAGTCGGTGATTTCACCTCTAATCTCAAGAAATCATCTATTAATCTGAAATCTCCTTGGTCTTAAATCACAGACAAATCCCCAAAAGGTCAACGCCCCACATGCCCCTACCAACCACCAAACCCTCGTCCCCACCGCCGTCCTCCGCCGACCACCACCACCACAACCGAATACCATTCAAATGCCTCTCACAACGCTCTACATGCCTCCTCCTCATCATCCTGATCCAACTCGCCGTCCTCTTCCTCCTCACCCACCCCAACACACCACCGCCGCCGTCTCCAGCCCCAATCGCACCCACGACCACAGTCCCCCCACCACCACCACCTCCGCCTTCGTCGGAGCCCACGTGTCCGTACGGACGCATCTACACCTACGACCTCCCCAAATCCCTCAACAAAGACCTCATCGACAACTGCAGAGACATCGACCCTTGGAGCTCGCGATGCGCCGCCGTGTCTAACTCGGGCTTCGGCCCGCTGGCCGGCTCTCTAAACGACGTCGTTCCCAGAAACCTCACGCCCGCCTGGTACTGGACCGACATCTACGCCGCCGAGGTCATCTACCACGACCGTATGCTTCACTACAAATGCCGAACCTCCAACCAAGGCGCTGCGACGGCGTTCTACATCCCCTTCTACGTCGGACTCGCCGTCGGAAAATACCTTTGGTTCAACTACACCTCGGCGGACAGGGATCGACACAGCGTTCAGATGCTGAACTGGGTCAAGGACCAAGATCCGTGGAAGAGATCCAACGGGTCGGACCACTTCATAACGCTCGGCCGCCTGACTTGGGACTTCCGGCGGCTCACCGACTACGACGGCGAGTGGGGGACGAAATTCCTCTACATGCCTCTGATGAAGAACGTCCTCCACCTGGCCGTGGAGAGAAGCAGGTGGGACCAGCTAGAGGTAAGCGTGCCCTACCCGACGTCGTTTCATCCGAGGTCCCAGTCGGACGTCGCCACGTGGCAGGAGTTCGTTCGCCGGAGAAAGAGATCGAGCCTCTTCACCTTCGTCGGCGCGACGAGGAAGAAGATAAAGAACGATTTCAGAGGGGTTCTGATGAACTACTGCAAGAGCGAACCCAGCGTCTGTAGGGTCGTCGACTGCTCGGTGGCGAGCTGCTACGACGGCGCGCCGGCGATGTTAGAGTCTTTCTTGGACTCGAATTTCTGCTTGCAGCCCAAAGGCGACGGATATACTCGGAAATCGGCTTTCGACTGTATGTTGGCCGGTTCAATACCGGTTTATTTCTGGAGAGAGAGCTTCGAAAATCAGTACGAATGGCATCTTCCTAAAGATGCTTCGAGCATCTCAGTACACATCGACCACGACTCGGCGAGGAACGATACGGCGGTGATAAGAAGGGTCTTGGAAGGTTACGGCGGAGACGCGGTGGCGCAGATGAGGGAGAATATCGTCGATCTTCTGCCGATGTTGTTGTACGCTAGATCTGATACAGATTTGGGTGGATTCAGCGATGCGTTTGATGTCGCCATGGAAGGGGTTCTGAAGAGGTTTCATCGGCAGAAAATCCAAGCTGATAGCTAGTGGAAAAGAAGACGACGACGACGACGATTCACCAATGGAAGCATTTTGCAGAAGTTTTCTTCTCTATTAATGAGGTTAGACCAATTCATGAAGAATTTTTCCTCCAACCAATGTACTGAAGTGTTTCTTTCATTTTTTCTAATTCATACAAATCTTCGTTCTATGTATGATTTTACTTTCTTTTCAGTAATTGATCGTATTGACGACGACACACACACTTTCTTGTATGGTTTTTCTTACCAGCACCCTTCGTTTTCTTCCTAATCTTTACATCTTTTCTAGATGATTGTCGCCGACGTTAAATTATCACTGAATGTATTTCTCTTTTTTTTTTTTGGTGTATAGTGTCCCTTATATATATAAAGTGAAAAAGTTTTACAAAATGAGCAGAGATGAACTCCGCAACCAACCAGTAACAAGCTACTGTCACAATTACAAGATCTCACTACATGAATCAAAACTAACGCCTACCAAGCCACACGCCATATTCTGCGACTGGCCGCGCGATGCAGGTCGTACTTCGTGGACGTACCACTAATACGCATGATAATCAAGGCAAGCACACACCCCACGAGCCTGTGAGGCGGCGTGATGATTCCCTCCTTCCAACGCCTGTTCCTTGCCTGCCAGATGTGGTAAACCAGAGAGGCAAGAACATGTCGATAAGCTGCATGGAGAAGATGCTTCCCTCGCCAACGGACCGCCGCCCATCGAATACATGTACTCCAGTCCCGATAGGGCCAAATCCATCGAATCCGTCGCCGCAAGATCTGAAGACATTGCCGTGAAAACGGACAATCGAAAAAGAGATGCTGGGATGTCTCATAGTGCAACTCATCACAGAGGCCACAAGCCGGACTTCCCGCCCGCTGAGCTATCCACGGCTTGTCCCTACTCAACCGCCCCCTGCCCTGGCCACTTCCACCCCTGCGTGTCAATGACCATAGTCAGCCTTGTATCTGGAGGCAGCCCCATCACAATAGGACCTCTAGGGAATCTCTCTAGCAGCGGTGTAGGCAACAGCCAGGGATCCTTCCACAGCCATATCGCAGATCCATCCCCAACACGGAAAGTAATCATGGACCTGATCAGAGGTCGCAACTGCAGTAGCTTCCTCCAGCTCCAAGCGTCATTCGGCGAGACCTGGAGGTCCCATAGCGATCGAGACTGCAGTCGCGTCCCATATAGCCATTCGACCCATATCGAGCCCGGTGTTCTGGTAAGTACACCCCACAAATGCTTCAGTAGTAGAGCTTTGTTGTCGACAGCTATAGATCTGAGTCCCAACCCCCTTCTGATACGGGTAAACATAGCACATCCCATGCCACCTTGGCTGATGTCCCTCCCCATAAGAATTTCCTAAAGCGCATTTCAAGAGAACGGATAACGCCTTTAGGCAACAAGAACACTCCCGACCAATAAGCATGAAGCGCATGCAGTACCGACTTAACTAGCTGGAGTCGGCCTGCATATGATAATGAGCAATTTAGCCATGACCCCAGCCGCTGATCCATTTTCTGTAAAAGTGGGGCACAATCGCCAATCGTCAAACGCGAAGTAATAAGGGGCACACCTAAGTAGCGAACCAGCAGCTTTCCCACTCGATAGCCCATGAGGGCCTGAATCTGCCCCGTCAAACCTTCAGCTTGCCGCAACATATACAGCTCGCTCTTGTCAGGGTTAGGATGCAGCCCTGACAACCTCGCAAACTCACCCAACGCCTTCTTCAGCACACCAACTGAAACAACGTCCGCATGGCTACAGAGAAGATCATCCGCAAACGCTAACGAGACCAATCCCAGCGACTCGCAACGCCAATGATATCTGAACCGCGATTCCTCAGAGACGCACACCGTGATAAGCCCACGGAGGACCTCCATAACCAACGTAAACAGATACGGGGAGATAGGATCCCCCTGTCGAATATCCATCTTTCCCTGAAAAAACCCCACCACCTGGCCATTCAGGTTCAGCGAGAAGGCCGTAGTCGTCATGCACGCCCGAATCCAGCCAATGTACGTTGGGTGAAAGCCCATTGCGCTTAGAACAGATAGCAGAAATTCCCACTCTACCTTGTCATACGCCTTGGCCAAGTCAATCTTGAACATCGCCCGCGGTGGCCGGCCCTTAGACTTATATCCGAGGCACAGCTCCTGCGCCAGCAACACATTATCGCTGATACGTCGTCCAGGAATAAAAGGCGTCTGTGAGCTATGCACCAATGAAGATAGGTGAACCTTTAGACGATTGGCCAAGATCTTAGAAATCACCTTGTAAAGGACATTGCAACAGGAAATGGGTCTGAAGTCCGTTGCACGCCGAGGTGTATCTCTCTTAGGGATAAATGTGATGAGTGTGCTGTTGAGTCCCTTCAGTAGCCTTCCCGTTGCGAAGAAATCCTGGACCGCCTTCACCACCTCATCTCCAACTATCCCCCACGCCGCTCGAAAGAAAGCAATCGTATACCCGTCAGGCCCAGGCACTTTCTCATCTCCAATAGAGAAAAGCGCCTCGCGTACTTCCATCGCAGACACCGACCCTATCATGGATTGCGCATCCGCTGGGGAAAGCGTACGCGTCACAGCTCGTCGTACATCAGCAACTGCTATCGGTGTCGAGTGGACAGACTGGCCCAACAGATCCTGGTAAAACCCAATCAGCTCACCCTCCACCTGCTGAGGTTCATCCAACAAGGCCCCTGTCACATCTTCAAGGGACACAATGCGATTAGTAGCACGACGCATGGCCACCCTTCGAAAGAAATAAGATGAACACTGGTCGTCATCCTTCAGCCAAGCAAGCTTAGCCTGTTGTGACAATGCGGTGTGCTCCATCTCCACAGCCTTGGCATAAAGCGTACGGCACAGCCGCTCAAGCTCGAAGAATAGGCCCTCTTGTGGAAAGCGCGCCGAGAACTCCTGTGCAAGATCAAGGAATCCCTTCGCCTCAATAACATTCGTAGCTAAATCCCCCTTCGCTCTCCTCATCCGTTGAAATATCGGTTTCAACATCTTCAAGCGTTGCGTAACAACAAACATTGGAAACCCATAGATCGGTATGCTCCAAATGCGTTTAACCTGCTCCAAAAAGGCCTCGTCGTTCGTCAAGAAATTCTCAAATCTAAAGGTCACCTTATGCTGTCGCGGCGTAACAGCGCCCAAGAGAATATGCGAGTGGTCTGACGATGATGGAAGAGCACATCTACAGAACGAGTCAGGAAAGCGAGCAAACCACTGGAGATTTCCCACCATACGATCTAGCCGTCTCCAAATCCCCGCCTCATTCCTCTGCTGGTTGTACCCCGCCTCTGAATGTATGTCTTTGACCTTAGGAAAATTATCAAGCGTGCATGACGACGTTTTCGGATTTTATTTTTTATATCATGGAAAAATATCGACGGCTACTAAAATCTGGCCTACGTTTGAATTTAGAAATATACACGCACGCGCCGTCGGCGGAATCGTCACCTTCCACTTATGACGAGAACAAATGGCAGAAATAATAGAGTAATTGGCTTATATAAAATACAACAAAAATAAGTTACAGCTCTCAAGTTGCCAGATTTGAAAGAAATTTTAAACATATACAGACGCCTCCATCGATAAAATGTATTCAAGAATAGAATATTAACAATAATCGACAATTAGTTAATTAACTTTTACATAATTAAAAGATTTCATCACACCATGTTGGTCAAGCTGTCGGCAACTAACTAATATAGTTGTTGCCTTGTTTTGTGCAAGTGCAGTGCTTTTTAGGTGCTTTCCCTTATTATATTTGTTTATGCTGGTTGATTTATACATGTATTCTTGGGATAAAACCTAAAATGGTCCCTGATGTTTACCATGTGAACCAATTTAGTCCCCGATGTTTCGCGTGAACCAATTTAGTGCCCGATGTTATCGAAAATGAATCAAATTGGTCCCTCCGTCAATCCGACCGTCAATTTAGACGGCAATGGTATTTACGACGGCTCCGTCGCTAAATGAAAAAGTTAAAAAAATAATAAATTAAATATTAAAAATGAGGAAAAAAATCCAAAAAAAAGAAAAAATTCAGAAAAAGAGTAAACAATTCAAAAAAAGAGAATATTACAAATTAAATATAAAAATAAATAAATAAATAATAAATAAAATAGTAAAAGTAAATAAAAAACTTAAAATAAAAATGATAAATTAAACATTAAAATGAAGTAAAAATCCAAAAAAGGAAAAAAATTCAAAAACGAGAGTAAAAATTCAAAAAAAGAGAATATTACTAATAAATTAAAAAGAATAAATAATAATAAAAAAATAAATAATAATAAATAAAGTAAAAGTAAAAATTAAATAAAAAATGATAAATATAAATTTAAGATTTAAAAAAGTAAAAAATAAACTATATATTTATTTATTAAAAATTAAATGAAAAGGAAAAACAAAATTAAGGATAAAAATGCGTCTAAAAAATTTATTATTATTTATTATTTTATTTATTTTATTAGTATATTCTCTTTTTTGAAGTTTTACTCTATTTTTTGAATTTTTTTTCCTTGTTATGGATTTTTTCCTGATTTTTAATGTTTAATTTATCATTGTTAATTTTAGTTTTCTATTTTACTTTTATTTTTTTTATTTATTATTATTATTTTTTGTTTAGTTTAGTAGTAATTTTCTCTTTTTTTAATTGTTTACTCTATTTTTTGATTTTTTTTCATTTTTTGCATTTTTTCTTCATTTTTAATATTTAATTTATTATTTTTTTTTAACATTTTCATTTAGCGACGGATATTCCGTTGCTAATTCCGTCGCAAATACCATCACCGTCTAAATTGACGGTCGATTGACGGAGGGACCAATTTGGTTCATTTTCGATAACATCAGGGACTAAATTGGTTCACGCGGAACATCGGGGACTAAATTGGTTCACATGGTAAACATTGGGGACCATTTTAGCTTTTATCCCCGTATTCTTAAACAAAATCCATCCAAATTATGTAGGGCCCAACTGTTATATGGCCCAAATGGATAAATGTCCATTAGGTCCACTGTAGGCCCAAATACGCAATAATCTTTTTCTCCTAGGTTCAGAATTCAGATAGAATGTAAGAGAATGTCATTTATTTATGGCAGGTGTTATATTACATTCTGTTCTATTTCCACACACACGGGTATACAGTGCTTATTTATACAAAAAATAACAGCATGGGCAGGAAAGATGTAAAGGTTATCAAAATATAATATAATACTTATACGCTCACACGTTTATAATACATGTCATGTTTAGGTCTACTAACTTGATTTGACTAATCAGCTTACAAGAATACTCGTGAAATGGTATGATTGTTGCCTTAAACCTAAATTAGAGGTCATCCTTTTATTTTTTATTTGATCATTCATTGTGATTTGTGGGAGATGTTTACCTTGGAAGTTCCTATTTCAAACTATAAGAAGGAAAAGAAATTCTCCGTCGCTGTAACTGAAAAAAAAATTGATATAAATATTGTTGTGCTTTATCATTGAATTGGCGAACGTACATTTCCTTTATGTTCACTGTTCCCTCTTCTCCCCATTTGAAATTCAAAACTCAATGGAGAGAGAGAGAGCCATCGTCAATCACTACAGTGACACTCCAACCTCTCTTTATCTTATAATAGTTCTCTAATTATATAATTTAATGAATCGAATCAATGATTGAGATTTGACAAAGACAAATTACTCCAATTGCACTACCACGCTCAAATAAATATTCCAGAAAATTGATGCGTAAATGATATGGTCTAGGCTCCCTTCCCAGAAATTAGTGGGGCTTGTTCTTGGTGCAATGAGCTGCTTCTTGGGCTGTTTTCGCATCAAAGCTTCAAATAGTGACCTCAATGCTCCAAAGGTTGGATTTTTCTTTTCTTTTTGATTAATTTATTTGATGGGAATTGAATTTGACAGATGGGATTTCCGCAGGAGGAGGAGGAGATTGTGGTGACTCGCAGCGAAAACACGCTTTCATCGCTGTTCCTTGCTGATGGTAATTAATTAGCTTGGTTTAGATTTATCCATATATGACTGGGAAACCATATGATATGAGTAATGAATGAATTTATTTAAACAAATTGAACTTCTGATGATTGTGCTCATGTGTTGTGAACAGGCGATTCAGCTCAAAACGGACAGCAATCTCAGGGACAACTTCACGGCCATGGTGAAGCTCAGGAGCTGAAAGATGAGGTCCTTGGTTTGTTAGTTTCCTTTGCAATCAATGTTGAACATATTTGTGAATTGTGATTGACTTGTAATGAAGAAGATACGTTATGTTTCTGCAGGCCAATTGTCTGATAACTCCTGCGACTCTACCCCATTTTGAAATTCGACTAGTTTCAGATGAACTATTGGATACATCGCCGAGATATGGAGAGGGAAAATCAACGAAATGTGAAGCAAATGTCTTCGATGCAGTTAAACGAGTTAATCAATCTGAAGAACCTTTGACTGAATCGAGTTCTGTGGTCATCGACAGTCCCAGAAGGTAAATGAAACTTTAAACTACAATCCTTTTTCTGTGCCTTAACAGAAGCCGTATTGCGAAGATTGTTAAGCAATAACTTCTATCCAAAAAATTTATATGTCTCGGAAAGTTAGTAATGCACACACCATCAGGTGCTATTTGAAAGATGGATTATCACAACTGTTGTGATGTTTGTGTTAGCTCATTGATAATTGCTATGCAACAGAGTTAGGACTATACTATGTGTGTAACTTAATCTGTATTTTTTCTATCAGTTGCTTGACTGATGGAGATAGCAGCATAGCCAATGCTGGGGAGAATATTAAAAGCGTAGACGTGCACTATCAGGAGAATCACTCAGAGACACCAAGTCGAAGCAGGAGGAATCAGTCACTTAATCCAACCTCATTGAAAAAAGGCAATGAGATGCAAAGTTGTACTGATGGTGAAGGAACTTTGCCATCGTCCCAAAAGTCAGACGAGGAAATAATTTACATCTCTGCTGGAAAACAGACAGAAAATGAAGCGAGTTTGACAGATTGGTTCAGACCGAAGATAGGAGAGGAGAAAGGAATATATGGCATCGAAAATGTGCGTCATCGCAACATTCCTTCAGACAGGCCTATTCTTGGAATGGTTGCAGCTCACTGGAACGAAGAAGAAGGAGAAGGAGAAGAAGAAGAAAAGGACACGTCAAATGTCTCTCCGAAATGGTGGGATGGAAATGGGATCCCAAATTCTACCAACAAGTACAAAGAAGTGCGTAATTTAATTTTCGATTTCCATACATATGTACCTTTTGCTCATATATCTTTTGCCTTCCCAGGACCAGAAGGTCAGTTGGCATGCAACACCATTTGAGGAGAGGCTCGAAAAGGCTTTGTCTGAAGAAAGTTTCATATCTCAGAGGTTGATTTCTCATTAAAAATGATGCTGACCATGCATATATAGAAGGAAGGATTTTGGATTTTATTCATTAATTTCGATTTTCTTGCAGGAAACCCATCAAAGGAACATCTCTTATTGCATTTGATGAAGCTGAGGAATCTGATACTGCTTTATCCCGTTTGGACCCTTCAGCCGCTGCCAACCTTAAATCTGTCGTTTCATTCTAATGGCTATTAAATCTTAAAAGGATTCAAGTCTTCCATACATGAAGCACATATTAATCTCTTACATAACATATCCGAAAAAAAAAACCTGTTTCTCGCAAATGTTTCAAGATGTTCCTCGCTGAAGCAGCATAACACATTATAATTTCAACAAACTATGCTATCGACACAAGCAAGGAAGGTGATCATACATTTTTTATCAGCAGTTATTTTCTAAACATTTGTGTTATTAAGGTTCATGGGAAGAGCCATCATTACCATTGCGGGGAATGACACCACAGGTATGTCATGACTATCGGTGCCCACCTCCCTAACGTCAGGCAGTGTCGTCTCAGTGGTCTGAATATCGCTCCATTCGCTCTCCCTTATAGAACGAACGTCTTGCTGTTCATCTGTAAGATGAACTATGTTCTCAGAAGGCTCATTTGAATCACTCAAACAAGCTTTATCCACATTCTCTTGTGATGGATCCACATGCTTTGTTAGTAGTTCTGCACTTGAGGAAGGCTCTGTATTCTCTATGTGCTGCCTGTTTGTACAGAATAGTGCTTCAGTCACTATGGAGACAATGGAAGCTCAGAAAGATGAAGAAAAGTCAACCTCTTCAATTGCTCTTGTAAAGCGTTTACATATGCAAGTAGTTCTTGTTTCTCCTTTGTAGCAATGGCCTCTTTTTCTGTTGCTTCCTTCACTTTAGCCCCAGTATCAGCCTCGGTGACTCTGATCTTCTCGTCAGCTCGAACAAGAGCTCCCTCCATTATCACCATACGCTCTCTAGCTTTTGCAAGTTCTGAACGCCACATATGTGCCTCTTGAAGGGCAGAATCAGTTTGTTTCATCAGCTTTTCTCTTTCGTTGCTGAAGCTCAGAAGCTTTTCTCCCAGCTCTCTTAACTGTAATGCAAATCAATTGTGAGTGTCAGTTCGAATTGCATAGAAACAGCGGTATGAGGTTGATTACCTTCAGCGCAGATGATTCGAGCTGCTTCTCTGTGTCCCTACTTAGGCGTTCAATCTCTGAACATGCAATTCTTCTCTGTTCGTCCATCGTATGGGCAGCGGCGGCAGCAGCTTCAGCTGCCTCGGCTGTTTCAGACAACTTCTCAGCCAGTTCCTTTATTGTTGAATCCCTGGCACGGAGCTCTCTAGCTAAATTTTGCAGCTCTTCATCTTTCACCCGAAGAGTTTCCTGCAACACAAATAAATGTTTGTCGCTGAAATTAATCGAAGAACTCGATATGTGTGTCTCTACCTTCATAATTGTCAAATCATCCATAGGAAGGTCAGTTGCCCTATTTAGTACAGCTCCCAAAGCATTTTTTCTTGTAATTTGCATAGCAGCTTCGATTTCTTTAGAAGCTTCTAAGGCTGCTGAATTGGCAGCAGCAACAACAGTGGCAACAGTTCCAAATTTGGTGGACCCATTTCCACTTAAGGTGTTTACAGCATCTTTGTGAGCCTTAAGAACCAACTGCGCAGCACTGCATTTTTCCAATCGAAACACAAGTTAAACATAAAAGTTCAGGACAAGCCACAACGTATGTAATAATAAAGAGAGGAGAACTGAATACTTACTGTAAAGTAGATACCCAAGCTTTAGCAGCAGCTGGAGTCTCTGCACAGAGGAAATAATCTTTTCTCTGAGGTGTCCCAATGTCTAACGATCCGCTAAGAAACAAATATAAGCTAATTCCTCGATTTTATCATATAAAAAACAAGAGAAATAGATAATCATCATTGCTCCACAGAGCTAGCAAAATCTTTTTTTAATTAAACAGAGAAACAGTTGAATATATTTAAATGTTAAACGAGGATACAGAAGCAGCAGCCATCATACTTAGGAAG
This sequence comes from Craterostigma plantagineum, assembly GCA_027422505.1. Lineage (NCBI taxonomy): Eukaryota > Viridiplantae > Streptophyta > Magnoliopsida > Lamiales > Linderniaceae > Craterostigma > Craterostigma plantagineum. Next base: position 17,667 of record JAPQWV010001971.1, on the reverse strand, counting down.
TCCCCTGAAGCACGGAAAAGAAGAAAAATATGATAAGATGGTAAAGGACAACAATGGAAGTCCATTGTGGATACAGAATATAGAATATCTTACTGAAAATTCACTGGTGAGATGGTTATCGTGCTTTCGGAATCAAATAACATGGTCCCTTTAACTGTGGGCTCATTTCTCCTGACCCTAAACAAGTGTACGAGCAATCAGTGTTATCGATGGCGAATAGCGGGTCATGGCGGAAAGCCAAAATTCCGCCATATATTTATGGCGGATGGCGTTGCGGAAAATGGCGGAAGTCACGGCGGACTCTAAAATACTTGTATTTTTTTATAAATCTTGTATGATATAACATTTTAGCAAATACCAATAACCATTCAATAGCAAATATCAATAAGTTCAAGAGTAGCACACACATGAAAAGCTAAAAGCGCAAACAAATTGTCTAATCATCATCATCCTCATTGATTCCAACATAATCATTTTCTAAGTTATCACCGTCTAAGAGAGCATATCCCTCTTCTTCTTCTCCTTCAGACTCATCCAAACCAACAAATTCTTCCTCTTCTTGAGATTCTTCATCTTGATCTTCAAACTCCGCTTCATCTTCATCTACAAGCATTCGTCCTTTTCCTTTCGCGTTCGAGACTCGTTTCGCCGAGGTACTCGTACCATCATTCCGCTCCTTTCTTTTTGCGGTGGTTCGCCTAGTATTTTTTGTTGGCTCCCCAGCTCCCGAAGCTTCATACACGGTTTTCCAATTCAACGTTGGATCATCATTAAATACCAACTCTTGCCCGGCATCATCCTCATCATCCATTTCTCCAACTAGCCACTCATTACATTCGTCAATGTCATCAAGTGTAATTGGATCAATTATGTCTCTAATATCAAATCTCTTCTTCAACTGTTGATTGTACTTGACAAACACCAAATCGTGCATCCTCTTATGTTCGAGCCGGTTTCTCTTCTTTGAATGAATCTATCATAAAGTAATTACAAAATAATTATGAAGAAAAATTAATATTTCTTCAAAACTCCTCCAAAGATTCAACTATATAAATTACCTGTTCAAAGACGCTCCAATTGCGTTCACAACCCGATGCACTGCACGTCAAACTCAGGATTCTCATGGCTAGTTTTTGCAAATGTGGAGTTTGAGACCATATAATCGCCACCATTTGTCTGTAAGAAAATTTACAGATTATATATACATTATCCAAAATTTGAATCATATAAATGAATTTTTTCTCACCTGGAGCAAGTGTCTTTCGATGTTCTTTCGCAAAATGCTCATTGAAGAATCCAACACGGGTCTTATATTGTATGCTCTCGGCCATAGTCTTCAATTGGGCCTCATGGTCCACCACCAACTTCATAACACATGCTATAAACCCGTCATTTATCTCCTTGTTGAACTCCATTAGTGGATCGTCGTAGAAGAACTGCGGATTCAAAAAGTGTGCGGCCGCATGCAAAGGTCGGTGAAGCTGGCAATCCCATCTCTTATCAATAATGTCAAATATATCTTTATATTTACTTTCCTCGTTGTTGAAAGACTTCATGATGGCTTCCTTTGCCCTGTCCATTGCTTCATAAATATAGCCCATTGCCGGCTTTTTTTCACTATCGACAAGTCGAAGCACGCGAACAAGAGGACCCATGACCTTAAGGGTGTAACGAATATTGTTCCAAAATAAGGCATAAGCACCACTTTTGTCACCTCCTTTACCTTAGGATCCTTTGACAATTGTTGTTGCCCCACTCCAAAGAAGCAAACATCCTTCGAAGATTTTCCTTCTCTTCATGAATTCTCTCTAAAGAGAGATAGGATGTCGCAAAACGCGTGACACCATGCCTCACCAATTCCCTTTTCTTTGTGTAATGTCTCAACAAACTCAAAGTACTCGAGTGGGCGTAAATAAAACCAACAAGATTTATCCCTCTTCTAATGGTTGTCTTTATCGAAGGAACCTTGCCGATGTCTTCAAGCATTAAATCAACACAATGGGCCGCACACGGGGTCCAAAAGAGATGTGGCCGTTTTCTTCCAACATTTTGCCCGCCGCCACATAATTGCTTCCATTGTCCGTTATAACTTGGACAACATTCTCCTCTCCAATCTGCTCCACAAACGAATCAAGCAACTCAAATAATTTTTGGCCCGTCTTCACGTAGTCTGAAGCATCAACAGATTTCACAAACATAGTTCCCGATGGCGAATTCGCTAAAAAATTTATGATGCATCTTTGCTTCCTATCGGTCCAAGCATCAGACATGATAGAGCAACCGGTCAACTTCCATTCCATCTCATAATTCTTCATCAAGTCCTTCGTATATTCCATCTCCTTGTTCAAGAGCGGAACTCGAATCTCGTGATAGCTTGGAGCTCGCAAATTTGGCCCAAATGAAGCAATGGCGTCAATCATCTCTTGGAAACTTGGCAATTTAATGAGATTGAAGGATAAGCCGGCTTGATACCAAAAGCGAGCTATATATTGATGTACTCTAGCAGTTGCTTCCTTGTCACAAGCATCTCTTATGCTAGATTGCTTTAGCTTCTCCTTCTTCCTCTTGCTAATAGCAATCTCGGGCTTTCGGCAAAATAAATCGATTGGACCTTTCATCTGGTGAGAAGACATGTCCGCCATTTTCTAAGCAATAAATTTCAAAAAATGAACAGAAATTTCGCAACAAATAAAACTCAAACAATTCCTAATGCACCGAACGAAAGAACTCAAATAATTCAAACATATTATATAACTATAACATTTTTAGAATGAACTCAAACAATTTCCAACAAAAATGAACACTAATTCACATCATAGAGCTCAAACAATATCCAACAACTCATAAGAATTCACGTCCCTAACAGCTTCATGGAATTTGAGAACAAAAAAACAGAAAAAAAAAATACAAGTTGGTGCGTTCGGCTGTAGGGTCGCCGGACAATGGCTAGGCCGGCAGGTGGTCTCCGGACGGTGGTAGGCCGGCAGGTGGTCGCCGGACTGTGGGTAGGCCGGCAGGGTGGTCGCCGGAGCTTCAAAGGTGGTGGGTGATTGGAATTTGGCTCTTTAGGTTTTTTTTTGTTTCAATCGTGTTTGTTGGTGAATTTTTTTTTTTTTTTTACTTAAATTTACAATAATTGGGCCAGCCAATCCAGTTTTTTATTTCTATTTGACTTGTCCAGCCCTAAAACAGTGTACAAAAATTAACGTTCAGCCCAAAAAACACTGTAAAAAACTCGACTTCCGCCGTAGCCGCCAAATTCCGCCGTGACCGCCACCGCCGCCATGGTAATTGCGGCCGCAATGGCGCCGCCATTTGATGCCCGCCAAATGGCGGCCGTGACATGGCGGATTTATCAAAATCCGCCCCGCCATACCGCCATGGCGCCGCCATGGCGGAAAATTGATAACACTGCGAGCAATAGGTTAGCAGCTGTCGATAGTTATTGCATTTAAAAAGCAATTAAAAAAACAGAAATTGTGTGTTACTTGTATTCCATCTTCCCAGTTGTTGGATCTAAAATCACCCACCTCTCGTCCATTCCGCAACTATTTAAAGATATAAAAACTTATAAACACAGGTAATTTCACCACACTGTTCATCGACTGACTGAATAACTCCCACAAAGTTCAGCCGAAAACAAACTATTACAAGTTTCATTCCTACACTTACACCAGTACATTGCCACGCCAACCACTTACTGAAATCCATTTCTTCAACTATCGGAATTTAAACAGCTAAGTACAGTTCTACTTCATCATATCTTGACAGCAGTCAGCAAAATATTGCCGAAAGCTAAATTTTTTTGACACAACATAAAATCACTTCTGAGTAAATTCCCTTGAGCCCATCTTTTCGATGGGAAAACGAAAGAAAAGACTAAGCACGAAATGGGAATCGGCAGCAAATGCAATGTAATTCAGACACCTCTCTCTCCAGACCAAAATGTCAACAAACAGTAGCTAAGTAATACCGTTTCGGATCTCTTCAGCAGCGGACCTTGAAGTAAATTCTTCCCAGACGTCGAAGCGAGCTGCCTCTTGATCTTCTCCAAGCTCGCCTTCGTATCTGAATCACCCTGCACATTCCCAAAACCCTACAAAATTAACCGAATGAACCACTCACACGAAATTGACAAAAAAGAAAATCAAGAAAGACGCAAAGGTACTGACTATAGGAGCTGATCCATTGGAACTCATCGTGATTTTGGGAGTGAAAGCTTAGAAATTCAGACAAGGTTTTGCGGAATTTAGTTTATGATCTGGCGATGTTAGCGAGACAAAATCGCGTTCTTTGGACAATCAGCTGATTTATTATTTTGTTTTTCTTAATACACTAGATGTTGCCCGTGCTACGCACGGGTGTATTTTGTTATCAAAGTTAAATATATATATCCGAATACAATAATATTAGTTAGTTTTCGTGTGAATTGGGTTTGCCATGACCCGATACCCTACCCTCATTAATTTTTAACGGATCTGAGACCTACCTCACCCCGTCTCAAGAGAGCAGAGTTGAAGATCTCTTCCTCATAGTTCGACCCGATAAAGATCAAAGAACCCGAACCTGTGTGAGTCGAAGACATTTTACTCTTGAAGCGGTGTGAAAAAACAAAAACCAAGTGATATATTATATATATATCCTTAACATTCAAAGAAACAATCAACTTCAATTTCATTGTAGTCCCACGTAACTAATTTAGAAGAAACAAAGCATTTCTAATGGTGTTAAAATTTAGTAAGAAAGACAACTTGTGACCCAAAAAAATTATTGATAATAGAATATTATTGTTAATCCTATGGTAATATAATATATCAGCGATCATCTTATTTGATGTCAAAAATCATGATGGTGTTCAACAACACAATATCTTCAGGCAAAGAACCCGAGAGGTCGGGGCGGGATTTCTCCCACGCAAATCCCGTCAAAAGTATGTTTATACTTATTCACCCTATAATTAAAAAGTTAAAAAATCATGCGGTATATATTTGGAGTATAGTTAGAAGTATATACTTTCGATAATTATTCACCAAGTTGAATCATGACACATATAATGCGACTTGCCAGCAATGTATTAACACATAGACTATAGTCGTATCAATATATAGGATAGTATGAGAATGAAGTTAAGACGTGTTATTAAATAACAAATATACGTCGGACATAGAGTTTTAATAACATATACATCACATGTTAGATCGGCCTTTAGCAGCAATCTTACAAAATGTGTGATAATAACATTCTTAGAATTGTAAATACCAACAACAATATTACCTCAAAATGCAGTCTTACGACATTATTACTAATACCTTACAATAATCATTTGGAATTGTAATAATTACCCCATATCAACATTACTAACATACATACAACAACATACAGTAAAGCATTTCCTCACTTTGAGTTGTCTTTACAATATTAAAATAGAATTTATTAAAAGAGCACTAAATAAAAAGATGGAGATATCGGCAATGGGATGTTCTCGTTTTGGCAATCTCGATAGAAGCTATTCCGAACTTTAACATAGTTTTTCAAATTCAGATGGATTGATCCCTTTGTCACATACAACAATTATAACATTTGTACTACTAACCGTAAAAAGTTATTTATGTTGGTTCCGGTGTTGGTGTCTGGTCGGTGGCGCTCGTAAAAACTCGAACGGAGTTTCGGCTATTAGGCGAAGTCGAGGCACGTACGTCGTACGATTTCCGTAAGACGTTATTGCCCCGTATTTCAGTGCATCGGGTTGTCGCAATACGTCCCGAAGATACAACGACTTCAGGAATTTCGAAACGTCGCACACCGTAACGAAATTATCGGGCGAATCTACTAAAGACTCGAGCCTTTCTTGCTTTATTACTAATAAGGGAGATGTTGTCAACTTATTCTAAATGCTGGGAGTGAATTGAATGATTTTCCATTCTGCCAGGGCACCTATTTATAGTGTATGAAAAGCTGCAGGGGTCAATTTGCGGAAAGTTATAACTTTTCAGGTTGACCTCCTTTGACTGGGCCAAATTGTAAATAGACACAACAATTGGCTAGGGGTTTATATGCGAATAGTCACAACTGTTGGACTATTCCAGCAATACCCTTTCATCAGCCACATCAGCGCGCCCAGTCAGCGCCAAATCGGCGCCACGTCAGTCCACGTGTCAGTGACACGTCATCAGCCGTGCCACGTCATCAATGTTTTTTTATTTAATTTTTTATTTTTTATTTTTTTATTTTTTTTTATTTGGGCTGGCTTTACAAATTAATTTCTCATTCACCCGGTATCGGTTTTCAGCAAATTAATATTCGTTAGATTCATCTCGAAACATAGATTCATAATCTTTCAACGATTTCTCGTTTCGGAGACCGACGTCTCCTCGATTTAATAAAATCGTTTCAGCTCTTCTTTTAGTGGGCCAATTACCCACACTTGGGCCCAATGCCCATTAGGCTTAAAACCCAACAATCCCCCACATGAATGGAAATTAATGTAAATTCAATGCATGCTGACTCTTGCAAGAAAGTCCCGACGACCCATCACTGCATCAGGATAGGTAGCTTGTGGCTTTGAATCTTCCCTAGTGAAATACTATCGGATTTACTCGCTGCTCAGTGAACGTGATGTCTTGAACTAGCGGCTTTTTGTTTAAACCAACGTGTCCTAGTCTATGATGCCATAAATTGGAACACTCAACCAAGTAAGATGAACTTTCTTTATTATTAGCGAGCTCAATCTCGCGTATTACAGGCATTACATTGATCTTAAAGAGCCCCTTCTCGAGGTAGCCTTTTCCTACGAAATGCCCGTTTTTGGTCAGTACATATTCATCACTCTTAAACACCTGCCTAAATCCGGCTTTGCTCAACAAGGAGCCGGACACCAAGTTCTTGCGGATGTCTGGCACATGCAGCACGTCCACAAGAGTGAGTTCCTTGCCCGAGGTCATCTTCAGCACTACCCTCCCTAATCCGACGATGTCAGAGGTGGCTGCGTTGCCCATAAACAGCTTCCTGTCTGAGATCGGGATGTAGGTTAAAAACTGTGATGCCCGGGGCCGAAGAGGGCGGGGAGTGATCGCCGGTGCCAGGGCACGGACAATGAGCGGCTCCTGGCAGGCTTCTAGGCAAAGGGGTACATGAACGAACCGATCCAACACCAGAATGAGAGGGGATCCTGAGACTGACTATGTATGGGCGTGTCAGGCTAAGAATCGTATAAAAGAATTGATAGTACTACTCATATCACCAAGGTCGACCTACCTTTTCGGGAGTCCATCTATAGAAACTCCAAAGTTAAGCGTGCTTGACTTGGGGCAATCTAGGATGGGTGACCCCCTGGGAAGTTCTCAGGGTGCGTGTGAGCGAGTGCACGAAGCACGCTAAAAGATTAAATGGTGGTACAGTGTGGCCAGACTATCAGTCGGAGTGTGGTGGGCCCAACCCCACTGGTCCCGGTAGGGATCGATGCTATAGTGAACACCCGGTATGGGACGGGTTGTTACAGGTGGTATCAGAGCACAACCTCTCGCAGTACGGTGCTGGTTCGGGGACGAACCAGGCGGAAGCTGGTGGGCATGTGACGCCCGGGGCCGAAGAGGGCGGGGAGTGATCGCCGGTGCCAGGGTGCACGGACAATGAGCGGCTCCTGGCAGGCTTCTAGGCGAAGGGGTACATGAACGAACCGATCCAACACCAGAATGAGAGGGGATCCTGAGACTGACAATGTATGGGCGTGCCAGGCTAAGAATCGTATAAAAGGATTGATAGTACTACTCATATCACCAAGGTCGACCTACCTTTTCGGGAGTCCATCTATAGAAACTCCGAAGTTAAGCGTGCTTGACTTGGGGCAATCTAGGGATGGGTGACCCCCTGGGAAGTTTCTCAGGGTGCGTGTGAGCGAGTGCACGAAGCACGCTAAAAGATTAAATGGTGGTACAGTGGGGCCAGACTATCAGTCGGAGTGTGGTGGGCCCAACCCCACTGGTCCCGGTAGGGATCGATGCTATAGTGACACCCGGTATGGGACGGGTTGTTACAGGTGGTATCAGAGCACAACCTCTCGCAGTACGGTGCTGGTTCGGGGACGAACCAGACGGAAGCTGGTGGGCATGTGATGCCCGGGGCCGAAGAGGGCGGGGAGTGATCGCCGGTGCCAGGGTGCACGGACAATGAGCGGCTCCTGGCAGGCTTCTAGGCAAAGGGGTACATGAACGAACCGATCCAACACTAGAATGAGAGGGGATCCTGAGACTGACTATGTATGGGCGTGTCAGGCTAAGAATCGTATAAAAGAATGATAGTACTACTCATATCACCAAGGTCAACCTACCTTTTCGGGAGTCCATCTATAGAAACTCCAAAGTTAAGCGTGCTTGACTTGGGGCAATCTAGAATGGGTGACCCCCTGGGAAGTTTCTCAGGGTGCGTGTGAGCGAGTGCACGAAGCACGCTAAAAGATTAAATGGTGGTACAGTGGGGCCAGACTATCAGTCGGAGTGTGTGTGGGCCCAACCCCACTGGTCCCGGTAGGGATCGATGCTATAGTGACACCCGGTATGGGACGGGTTGTTACAAAAACATCTCCTTATCAGAGCAGATGTGGCGAGTCGCTCCAGAGTTGATATACCACGACCTAGGATTATCCACCACGTTGGCCTCGTATACGACAGCGGCTAGGTCCATCTCTGTCAGATCTGTCCCCAGCTTCGCCTCGGTCAAGTGAGCTTGATCCTTTTTGCTCTTTTTCTTCAGCCGACAGTCCTTGGCCATATGCCCAGGTTTGTCGCAATTGTAGCAGTTGCCCCTAATTTTGTTCGGCTTCTACTGCGTCGTATTAGGCCTCTTGCGCTTTTTGCCGGTGTTAGACTCGGCCAGGTTCGCACGTACCTCCAAGCTGCCCCTTTTGTTCTTGGCCTCGATCTTCCGATTATCTTATTCGATTCGGAGCCTCACAATCAGGTCCTCAAGCCCCATTTCCTTATGCTTGTGCTCGAGGTAGTTTGAAGTCCTTCCACAGGGGCAACAGCTTCTCTATTATAGCAGCTACTTGGAAGAATTCGTTGATCTGCATATTCTCCGCGTGTATATCGTTGATTATTAGTTGCAGATCACGGACCTGGTCCAACACTGTTTTGGAGTCGGTCATCTTATAGTCCAAAAACCTGCCGACAATGAATTTCTTCAGTCCAACGTCATCGGTTTTGTACTTTTTATCCAACGAGTCCCACAACTCTTTAGCAGTTTTAGCGACCGCGTAGACGTTGTATAGGGAGTCGTCCAAGGCGTTCAAATATAATTACGACACATGAAATCATTATGATTCCACGTGTCCATCGCCGCCTGTTGTTGTCCGTCCACTTCGAGTGCATCATCGTCTGCGGCGCTGTCGGCGTTCAACTGGGGCGAGAGCTCTTTCAGAAAGCGCACCAGGTTCAGGGTTGTCAGATAAAATAACATTTTTTGTTGCCATCTCTTGAAATCCGCCTCGTTGAATTTCGTCGGCCTTTCGGCGTGGTTGCTTCCCGTCAGCGGTACGGCGGTGGGGATAGTCGCTATTGTTGCCATCGATCGACAGAATAACGTCTACGATTGTTGGTTCCGGTTTGTGTCTGGTCGGTGGCGCTCGTAAAACTCGAACGGAGTTTCGGCTATTAGGCGAAGTCGAGGCACGTACGTCGTACGCTTTCCGTAAGACGTTATTGCCCCGTATTTCAGTGCATCGGGTTGTCGCAATACGTCCCGAAGATACAACAACTTCAGGAATTTCGAAACGTCGCACACCGTAACGAAATTATCGGGCGAACCTACTAAAGACTCGAGCATTTCTTGCTTTATTACTAATAAGGGAGATGTTGCCAACTTATTCTAAAATGCTGGGAGTGAATTGAATGATTTTCCATTCTGCCAGGGGACCTATTTATAGTGTCTGAAAAGTTGCAGGGGTCAATTTGCGGAAAGTTATAACTTTTTAGGTCGACCTCCTTGACTGGGCCGAATGTAAATAGACACAATATCGGCTAGGGGTTTATATGCGAATAATCACAACTGTTGGACTATTCCAGCAATACCCTTTCATCAGCCACATCAGCGCGCCCAGTCAGCGCCACGTCAGTCCACGTGTCAGTGACACGTCATCAGCCGTGCCACGTCATTAATTTCTCATTCACCCCCGGTATCGGTTTTGAGCAAATAATATTCGTTAGATTCGTCTCGAAACATAGATTTGTAATCTTTCAACGATTTCTCGTTTCGGCGACCGACGTCTTCTCGATTTAATAAAATCTTTTCAGCTCTTCTCTTAGTGGGCCATTACACACACTTGGGCCCAATGCCCATTAGGCTTAAAACCCAACAATTTAATGACTGAAATTTAAATAAAGTTAGAGAAGTGTTCGTCAAATTTGATATACAACTATTTTCATTGTAGACGACGGCAGGATAAAGCTGGTCAATAAGTTGAAACTTCGTGGTATGTTATGTTCTCCACGATTATATGCAGGGAGCCCATCTTTGACATGACGCCTCGAGAGTGGTTAACGCCTTGTTGAGGCACCTGATGAACACTTTTCGCTGGAAAAGAGACCGGTGAGAATTCTGGGGATGGTCGAACTGGCACACAACTCAAAGTGTCCCATCAAAGAACAGTTTAGTAAAGAAAGAAAAAAAAAATCCACCTTGCTCTAAGAACAGTTGCTAACATTTTAACTTAATACTAAGTTGAATCGATGTAACTAAAAAATTTCTTTTAAAAGAAAGTTTGGAGTTATGTCACATGTAATCTGGGGATTAGGTTTTAGCACAATTGATGAGTTTACGATGTTTGCCTATTTTGTCAAAGGTTGAGATGGATTCATCTGGCGACAATTGTTGTGGTTTCTTTTGTGCGCCAATTTCTATGTTTTGAAGTTTGACTAAGTTAAACAAACACTTGTTCTTCTTGCTTATGGACCCACCCAAGATGTTCGTCCTTGGGCAACCTCATTTTCTAACACGTACCCACACTTAGCTCAGGCAGCTTTAGAGCAAATGGTAAGCACCATGTGTAACAGTAGGACATCAAACATATCAAGTGGTAGATGCAACAACAACAACTGCCTGTAATGCAGAAAGGTGGTGTGTTCATCTTGTACCGACTGCATGCATGGAGTATTGTGAAACAACTCTTTACTGTAGAAACATCTTGATTTGAGATATTGTAGTAATGATAAGGTTGCAGACTGTATGCAGTTATGAATCTTATGATTGCTTTGAGAGCCTGGTTCGATAAGTTAGATCATTCACCTTCGTTTCTCGCATATACGAAAATGTGTATATTATAGAAATAGTTGGAAATTGTGCCATCTTATTTGATGCCATGAAGGCTCATTGATGCATTAAGAAACGACACCATAACTGACAAAGAATAAAGGCTCATAGATGCATTAAAACACTACACCTTTGGGTAAGATCGGGGTAAGATCGTAAACCAGACATAGAGCCTCGATTTGCCAGCAGCGACAAAGCCAGTCACGTTATGTATGTATTAATAATATCATCAACCATACCATTAAAGGGCACTGTGGAAAAGTGTTGGAAAATTCATAATTTATTTTATAAATTATATGTGAATGAGAAATTTAGAAAAATATTTATATTTATGAATTGGGCTTTGAAAATGCTATTGCGCTTCGATTTTGGCCCAATAACGGTCCAACTTCTAGAAGGTTGGGTTGGTGACTTTGTAATTGAATGGTTTTTTGGAAAACCACTCCTCAACTCAACATCAAACGTGTTTCCATGTAAAAAAAATTATTTTTATTATTTTTTTTGGCTATAAATAGGGTCATTGGGCGTAAGGAAAAAACACAACAAAAATAGAAGAAAAATAAAAGAAAAAAAAACACTACTTCATAAAAAATATTTCTGCTATTTCTTGTTCCGTTTAGTAGTAGGTGTCGTTTTTGTGCTAAACGAACGCCGAATTTTCGAAGTATCCTGGGAAATAGACGCTCGTTAAATACCTCTAGCACATACGTGAGGGAGCGAATCTATTTTGAGGAAATTGTGTACTACACAATCTTCGAATATTTTTTTTTCCTTTCCCAGCCAACAAAAAGTAATAGAAAAAAGCGGAACAGCAAGCAAGATAATCTAGCAATGGTGAACTGTAACGGTAAGACTATATGACCGTAAGACGAACTGTAAGAGTGAGACTGCATGACTGTAAGATTTGAGGCTCTTTGATTGTAATTGTAACATGCATAGCTGGAAAGATTATGAATGTACGCCTGTGTTGCCTCAGGGATTTGGCGATGAAGGAGGTTGCTGAGAAAATGTACTACATCGAACAATCCATCCGAGGTATAATTGTGATTTAACATCTTAATCTGCCACTCATCCGAGGTATGTGTGATTTAACGTCTTAATCTATCGGAGGCACAAACCTCGGGTTCCAAAATGCCGCCTTGTTTCTCAGGATGTTGTGAGTCGAACTTGTTGGGAAGGTCGGAGGAATATGCCGCCCCTTTTCCTCTAAATAATCATTGCCCGTGATCCGCTCGAACATCACAACTCCATCATAGTTGGGCCCTCTCCGTCGAGAAGCTGGGCGGAACACAACCGCCCGTCGGTCCTGCAACCCCATTAATTCCCAAACACCTTAGCCAAGCCGATATAAGACAACCTGGGCTCTAGGTAAGAATCAAGGTAAACACTGCTTGCCTTGACATCTCTGTGGACGATGGTCGCCGAGCAGTCGTGGTGGAGGAAGCCAGAGCGGGAGCCGCCCCGAGGGCCACCCGATGCCTGAACCAGCAGTTGGCAGCCGTATATCGCCGTTCTTCTCACCTTCCAATGCACCGTCGTGGACCCATTTATTTCCCATCGAGAATAAGATGTTTGTCTATATCGAACATAAGACATTTGATACTTGTTCTTCTTTGAGAAAGAAATCAAAGGTCATAAAACATTCATTAAACACATTACATGACTCTATCATTAAACACAACATTACACGACTCTTCGATATGTGTGGGATAAATGCCAGTGTATGTAACTTAAATCAACAAAACCAACGTACATAACACAAAATGTGTTTTTTCTTGTTTTGTACACGTGTAGCTTGGAGGTGGTATTTTGTTGCTGACGTGTCCTCCCGTGAAAGTACCCCATCCATCTTTTATATATATAGATTTTGCAATTTAATTTTCTTTTTTACCGGAATTAGGTTCGTTTGGGATAATTGTAATCATAACCACGATAGATTCCGATTTGCCTTTAGCCCCTATAGAAGTTCATAATATTAATTGTGCAACACTACTTAGTAGTAGCTTATGATGCTTGCAGCGTATGTATGTGCATATACTATCAGATTATAGTTGGGATGCCATGTTATGATATATGGTTGCCTTAACTATTTGCTGTATTAACAAGTCAACTTAGATCTCTTCCCGACATAATCTTGTTATTCTTTTCCATATGAAAATCTCTTGTTTTGAAGAGGTTTTCTTTTCTTTTTTTCGGTCAATTAACAAAAAAATCAGTTTTTTTGATCAAAAAGATTGGATTTACAGGTAACTCGATCAGCATCTTGAATGAGTGCAGAATGAATGATGATATCATGCATTTGCTTAATGCACAGTTGTTCCCCTGGACATTCTTGATATCATGGGATAACGAACAATCATCGTCACAGTTCTTCTCCATGTGCAGATATTGTCTTTTGAGGTATCTTATCCAGGAACTAAAATGGAAGAAGTTTTTCCGTGTGGTGTATTCTTACATATCTGAACTTAAAACTACTGAAAGAGTAGGATATTATGATGCGAACAAGACAAATAGGGCGTGTTTCAACGTCTACCTATGGAGTGCAAGCTTCAAATACCTGAAAGCGATAGCCCACTCAACAGTAACCTCTATTTCTTTTTGTGTGTATTTCCGTTGATCGGTATCTCTCTCTGATTGGTCTGCATTTCTCCATCGTGTTCTGACTCCTCACCACATTTATCAAAAATCGTGAATACCTTGTTCTTAATTATCGTTAGATTAGATCCATTCAGTTTAGAGGAGGAGTTGAAATTATTATCTTCATGGAGTTTCACCAAATGACTGTAATTAGATCTTTTGTAGGACAAATCGAAGGCGCTCGATATTTCCACGTATAAAGATAGTACAAGAAAAGGTCAGACACAAACCAAAGACAAAAAAAAAACCTACCTTTTATTTCTTTGAAACTGCGGACATATGAGGGCAATTGCGTCATTCGATTGTGAGGTTGTTAGTGAATTGAAGCTTGTGTTGTTTCTTGGTTAAGGATATTTTGGTGGTTAGCTTGCTGGGCTGGGTCATCTTCATTATCCATCTCCTTCTGTGCTAATAGCTGTAAAATCTGCAGTTTCAACAGTTAGCTCAGTTCCTCTTCCTATACAGTTTTCAATTGTAAAATTCTCAAGAATCGATTTTTATTCGCGGTAAGCATAAATTGTGCTGGGTTTTAGATTGATACCTACTTGCACTTTAGGTTTTTCTGGGCAGCAAATTCGAGTCCGATGAGTTCGGCTCCTTTAGCAGTGTTTACGGGGCTCATCTGAAGGGCAATCGCCGGCTGAAGGAGAGTGTCAGCCGGCGAAAGATAAAGATCCGTACGGCGCTGGTGGAGGCAAAGTCCGAGACCACGCCGGCAGGCGGCGCCGGCTCCGACGCTGGCGTGGGCTCCGTGACTCTCTATTCACATCATCGTCACCGCCGTCGTCGGGTTTTCCGCCTTCATCAAGAGACCGAGCCGACGACATGCAAGCAGAAGCCAGGGCCATGGCGCGCGCGGCAAAATGCTTCTATCTACAGCCCACAACTCCTCGCCGCCGAATATGGGTCGCGGCCCTTCAAGGTGGTGCGCAGGGCTGTTCAGATACTCTCTGGCTTGGGTTCCTTCGCCTTCCAAGTTTGGCTCGACCAAGCCAACGACCGGCTAGAGCAGAACCAAAGGCCGAGGGCGGCTCAGCTGAGGAAAACACTCACTGGGTTGGGCCCTACGTTTGTCAAGATCGGCCAGGGCTTGTCCACTAGGCCTGATTTGTGCCCTCCCATATACCTTGAGGAGCTTTCCGAATTGCAGGTTTCTCTTAACTTTTTCTCTTCACCTTTCCAGATTTCAAAATAGCAAGTTTCGTGTAGATTTCAGTTACGTTAGGAGATATTACACACATGTTTCCATTGCATCTCCTGTCAGAAGTCAAAGTGAAATGATGTTAGATCTCTTTGTGACTTTCCCATGGCTTTATTTGATTGACTAGGATTCCCTGCCTACGTTTCCCGATTCAGAAGCATTTTCGTGCATCGAGAGGGAGCTTGGATTCCCTTGGATGCCATTTACTCATCAATCTCTACAACGCCAATTGCTGCTGCAAGTCTTGGCCAAGTCTACAAAGCACAGCTGAAGTACTCTGGGAAGATTGTTGCGGTGAAGGTGCAAAGGCCAGGCATTGAAGAAGCAATTGGACTCGACTTTTACCTCATAAGAGTTTAGGCTCACTCATAAATAAATACGTCGACGTAATCTCCAGCGACGTTGTCGCTCTTGTCGATGAATTTGCTCGTAGGGTTTATCAGGAGCTGAACTACTACAGGTTAGCCTTTGACTTAAAGTTACACTTTTTGGCCCCCCAATAACACGTTCAAGCATGCATTTTTTCCTGTCCTAGCATTGCCTCTAACCTAGTCGACGAAGCTTGTTTGAATGTTAATTAAAATGTATCAGGTCTTTGCAGGAGGGTCAAAATGCTAGGAGATTCAAGAAGCTGTACGCCGACAAAGAAGACGTCTTCGTCCCAGACATTTTCTGGGAATACACGAGCGGGAAAGTGCTCACCATGGAGTGGGTCGAAGGCGGTGAAGCTGAACGAACAAGCTGCTATCGAGCGACAAGGGCTCAAAGTTCTCGACCTCGTGAATACTGGGATTCAGTGTAGCCTAAGGCAGCTCCTCGAATATGGATACTTCCACGCAGATCCTCACCCAGGGAATTTGCTTGCGACGTCTGACGGGAAGCTTGCCTTCATCGATTTTGGAATGATGAGCGAAACTCCCGAACAAGCAAGGTCTGCTATAATCGGTCATGTGGTGCACATGGTTAATCGAGACTATGAAGCCATGGCTCGAGATTACTATGCTCTAGACTTTTTGGCCCCAGACGTAGATGTATCCCCTATCGTCCAGCTTTGAGGGACTTCTTCGATGATGCGCTGAATTCATCTGTGAGCGAGCTCAACTTTAAGACCATTGTCGATGGCCTTGGTGCTGTTCTGTACCAATATCCTTTCGACGGGAGTATATCCTTGCAAGTAAACTATGTTAACTCTAACTGCATTCCATCTAACGACTGCTTTCCCATTTTCTTGCAGTCCCAGCATATTACGCCTTGATTTTGAGGTCCCTCACTGTTTTGGAAGGCTTAGCTCTCTATGCTGATCCAAATTTCAAGGTCCTTGCAGCTTCTTATCCGTATTTTGCCAAAAGGCTGCTCACCGATCCCAATCCATACCTCAGAGATGCTCTAATCGAGCTACTTTTTAAGGACGGGAAATTCAGGTACCGTTCAGTTGATTTAATCATTTCAAATGCTGATTTTTTTTTTCCTGAGATGCAAAACACGAGCCATACGTTTGGTACTAACAGGTGGAATAGGCTCGAAAACTTGCTAGACCAAGGTAGAAAAGACAAGGACTTCGCAGCAAAAGACGCTTTACAGCCCGTCCTTAAACTGTTGCTGGGCGCAGAGGGTGAAGATCTGAGGAGATTAGTCATCAAAGAGGCCGTTCGAGTAACCGAAGCCGTCGCCTGGGCTCGATTCTTGAATCGTACAAATCAAGCCCCAGTCTGATACGCACGTTCTTCTTCAACGGTAATGTAAGCAGTCCATTCGTGATGAACACCGCCGAGCAAGAAGCTATGTTGGAGCTTAGGCGCAAGTATTTCGGATATGGTCGCTTTAAGGTCCTCAGATAACTTCGATCCTACCCTTTTGCAGCCCATACCTCAGGCATGCATATTTTGTCCTCTTTGTCCTTAAAAATGATGATCGTTTTTACATTTCATCTGCCAAGTTCAACATGTGATCGTTTTGTAATATATATTAAGGCCTGACTTTGGAACACGATTGAATTAGGTGCTGCAAGAACCTGAAGCTCGGAGTCTTGGAGGGCGTGTGGTTGGTGGGATTACTCAGCGTCTTGCAGCCCGCTTATTGCAGCAAGTTCTTCGCTCTGCGCCTACGACTTCCAGCCAGGCTTTGTAGCTCTTCTTTCGATCTTATATCATGGGGCGTAAGTTGGCTAATTGTGTTCGTATTATTCCTCAACGATTCCATGGCAGTCTGATTCTGATCGTAAGCATATAGCTCGTATGGAAAAATTCTCTAGTATAAAAATTGTTTCTTTTAGAGTTCAATGGTTGTTACTTCACAGGTAGAGTGATGGGAACTCTTGTTCCGCGGAGTGCAGCTGGGATATATATAGACGTGCCATAGAGAAGGGGCGTTTATTATTTGCTATATGCTGAAAAACTGTAAAAATACGAGGTTCGAAATATAGAATGTTCGCATTTTTCTCATACCTCTGCGAGTGCTGATAAAAATGTTGGGCATCAAATTCAATGAACTGATCATAATCGAGGCGTCGTCCTATTTCATGTTAGTGG
>JAPQWV010001970.1:0-67721 GCA_027422505.1 Craterostigma plantagineum | reverse complement strand
ATCGGGAAGTCAGGCAACAAATCCAACTACACCACAGAAGGTACCCGCTCGGGTATACATGCTTACAGCGGAAGAAGTTGCAAACACCCATCCGAGATGGAAGGTACCCTCCTAACCGATTTAAACCTTAACATGCATTTTAGTGAACTTAGGAGCCACACTTTTCTTGTATCCACCACTTATGTGGTAAGACTCAGGATTCTTTTCAGCCGACATGGTTGATACCAATTCGGTACCGACCTGAATCGTAATCGTAGCAGATAGACTTTCGAAATAGGAGCCGCACCCGAATTACCTAGGAAGAAATCCCGATTTTAGATATATCTGGGATATAACCCTACACCCAATTTTTCAAATCATTCTAAAGAACATATTCGTTCGGTATCAGAGTGACGCAGTGGAAGCGTGATGGGTACTTAGGATCTTCGATCTCTGCCTAAGTTAGAATTATAGGAATTTTTCTTAGTTCTTCGAGGTAATACGGGTTCCACTAACTGAACAATCATCAAGGCTACTTTATTAGGATCTTATTTCTTTCGATCTTTGCAATTATTCGAGACCCTTTGTTGAATTCCTAACAGTTAGACCAAGATAACCTTCAGTCTGAGATCAACGACTTCGATCTTTTATCCTCCAATCCAAAATGCGAAACTTGGATGGATTATTCTATTCCATGATAAGTCGTTCTTTTTTACTCATTGGTAAGAAATGACTTTACGAGCAATTAGGTAATTTTCTATCACCTAACTAAGCCAGCTCAACTCCCTACCAATTGATAGCCTGAATTGTTCCAACCGACGGAATTTCGAGGGCGAAATTCTTTTAAGGGGGGAAGATATAATACCCGTAAAATCAAATTACGGATTTATGATATAATTAGAAATGAAGATACTTAATTAGAGATGTATGATTTGAATGATGATTATTAAGACTTAGAAAATTTTGGCGAACACGTATTCGCAGCATGGACTAGTGTTGGCCAACAAATATGCGTACATATTATATGACTTACGTGACTGCGTGAGACATGTTTTGTGACTTTTATGTGCTTAAATGATTTTATGTTATATGCCAACACAATATGTATGAATTGGAAGGTAGACGTTAAATCTAGGTTAGTTATGGATTTTAGGGTTTCAAATGAGACAAGAGGAAGCAATTATACATTAAGACTTCGAAATCTTTGAGTCTCAAAACCTTTGAAGCTCGAAGTCTCTAAGTCTCGGAATCCATGAAATTCGAGAGAAAGAATTCATCCAATTAATAAACTCGAGATTCTTAGGATCTTGAAACCTTTGAAGCCGAAATTTATGAAGTTCAAAATATGCAAATTTCGAAAGATAGGATGTTGTTAAATAGGAGAAACTCGAAAGAACTAAGAAAGAATCTCGAGATCTTTAATCTCGAAATCCTTGAAGATGTTGGAGGATGTCGAGATTATAGAAATTCGAAATGAGAATGTTACTACATGAAAATCTCGATATACTAGAATTTCGAAAGAAGGGAATTACAAACAAAGAGAATGTCGAAACCTTATTTATCTAGGGTCTTCTATACATTTCGAAAACCCAAAGCAAGAGGAAAATTAAAGTAATAATATAATAATACTCAACACACAACCAAGATAAGGATCAACGAATTGTCTAGGTCATTTAGTTACTTATACACGCATAATAAGATTAGAATAAGGAAAGGGACAGATAATTCATATCACAAAAAGGGAGATCACGAAAGCTTGGAACAAGAAAAAAGGAAAGACTAAGCTAAACTAAGGAAGGAGGTATAATTTTTATCATAACTATGTGCTTTACTTATACCTTTGTATGTTAGTGAATAGTTAGACTCGAAAGGATTTCATTTAGGTATAGAACTCGCACGAGTCTAGTCCTCAAGAATCTCGAAAGCTGATAAAAAAAGGAAAAGAAATGTTCTTATAATATACTGTTCTTAAGAAATAGGGTTTTCAATCGAAAGTTAGATGATCTAAGGTATGTCGAATGGTGATATGATCTGTCCAGATTATAAACCTCGAAGCCATAGTAGTTTTGCATGATTAGTTTCAAAGTTGTATTAGCTTGCAGGAATGATTTCGAGATCGAAACTGAAAATAGGAAATGTCGAGACAAAACTCGAGACATGATCTCGAGATGAAACTCAAAGTTTATATCGAAATCCATCTTGGTATCAATGTTGAAGGTTTGAAAAGGATCTCGAAATGCACTCGAGATCCATATCGAAATTCACTTCAAAATTTTAGGCATCAATTAACAAACTTCGAAACACTTTACAAAACATCTCGAGATCTATATCGAGATCTATGTTGGTATCGAAATCTTGTACATACCATGTCGAAATCTAATATTAAAATCTTGAAATCCAATTCAAAGTCCATCTCAAGATTTATCTTGAAGGATGATATCAAAATCTTTATATATATTTATATATATATATATATATATATATACATATATATAATCTCGAGAACACCGATGGAAATCCTTACGTGTAATGTCGAAACATATGTTGAGATCTTGTGCAATAGTTAAATGTCGAACTCTGGTATATATATAATATCGAAACCTATATCGACATCTATCTTTAAAATTCACTTCGAAATCCCACAATTAAGTTCGAGTTCCATATCGAGATCCACTTCAAGGTTGATTTCGAAATGTTATGTACTATTTAATTAATTTGGAACTATGTCTAATAAAATCTCGAAAAGGTACTTTTCAATTTAAGTCAAGGTGTTCTAAACTTTAGGGTTTCGAAACCCATAAAAATCAAAACTAGGTTTTAAACCAAGCCGCTTTCCTATAACTGTAAATAGACTAACAAACCCTAATTTTATATGTTTCTATACTTAGGGTTTGAAGGTTAGCGATTTACCGTACGATATAGCTAAGGATACCAGGTAAGTGGAAGCCCCAACTACAACACATATTGTATGTGCATGAAATTATGTGTTTCGTGCTTTTATGATTTTATGTGGCTTCCATGAATTATGTGATTTCTTGTGTAATTAATTTACATTATATAATGGCATGACACGCATATTCATGGCATGAGCATATGCACGCACGACTAGTATAAGAGTCAAGGAAAGAGAGCGTGCATGAGTATAAGATCGCGTGAGAGCGATGTATATTTGCCGATATAGGCATTTGTGTCGACTCAATGATGAGTGACGGCTCTTCTATGCTACCATGGCGATTCACGAGGCCAAATGATAATTGCCTGATTCATGAGAGGCAGGGGAATACACCATGGCGATTCACGAGGCCAAATAGTAATGCCTGATTCACGAGAGGCAGGTGGATACCCCGTAGCGGGAGATGCAACCTGGAGGATACGACTCGAGGGAATGAGCGGCACCGAGGGAACCTCGAGTGTTGGCGACCTCGTAGTAAGCTACTAATGAGAAGCACCCGCGTGTCAGATTGCATTGGGATGGAAAGGCGCCTTAGGGTTTAACGAAGTTTGTGTGCCCGGGTTAGCCTCTCAATGGGACTGCATTGGGATTGAAAGACACTATTAGCCTCTCAGTGTGGACCACATTGGGATTGAAAGGCACCATAGGGTTAAGCACAGATGGAGTACTCGGGTTTAGCCTCCCAGTGTGTGTACTGCCACTTATTTATACCCTTAGGGGTTTGAGCTCTATATGGTGCATAGTAAGATTGAAAGCCGATGGGCCCAAATATGTTATGAAAGGTCAAGAAGGATGTAAGGAGTTAATAGCATTGGCGCGAATGCCTTCGCTATTTAGGTCACGTGCATTTCATGCATGGTGTTCACTTACTCAGCTTTATAAGCTCATTCCATGTTTTTTATGTGTTGTAGGACCCGCGATCACGGTACGTGATCATTTCCACGGCGAGGCCAACTTTTGAAGCTTCCGAGGGTTTTGAGATGGAAGTGTGTGCATGGATGTGACCTCATGGAGGCCCAGTAGATAGATTTATTTTGACCCGCATGCGCGCTTTCCTATATAAGTAGGACCCACGATGATTTTGTAGGAACAGTTACGGTTCCTTTTTTTATGAAAGGAAAATTCTATACAAAATTTCGTATTAGCCATTTCTTTTCTACGACACTAGTTACGTAAACTAGTTAACAAAGTAGTGGTAGAAGGCGGGGCTGCCACATATTCCGTCAGGCCCGTTAACATTTTCACCTTTACTGGCCCAGCCCATTCCTTCATTTCTTGGCCTAGCTTGTGTGGCCCATTTAAAACCCTCATCTCTCTCTCTTTCGTTCACCGCCACCACAGCAGCCCCGAATCTCTTATGTCCTTTACTGCCTCGACTTCGTCCACCATTTCCACCGTTCTTTCCTCTGCCGTTGCTCGGCCGATTAGGTCATAGGTGAGGGTACAAGAACCAACACTCCCCTCGCCTCGTGGCCCTCCTTCTTGCAGTTATCGCATCTTTTAACATGGTTGGGAAGAAATCGACAAGTATCATGGTTGGACGGTCCGGACGGCGTAGCATGCGAACGTTGTTCTATTGCCATGGCGTGATATCCAATCATCGAATGATTGACGGGGTTCGTGCCACTTTGCCGTGATTTCTCTTGTCTAAAGTAGCAACCACTTCGAGCGAGGGTAGGGTCGAGCTGAATAAAATTTGGCTTCGTGCTTGTTCTAAGGTGGGCTCGAGGTTGGCTAAGGACTGCTTGAGCTCCGTCGAATTTCCTGGCTTTTCCTTGTCGACTGTGATGTGGCCATGCTTTCCTTTCGCTTCGAGTGGGAAAGCGACAGCTCAGATCCATGGGTGGTAGGTTTTGTAATTTAGCAGTGAGGTTGCGCGTCGGTAGTAGGTTTGGGTTTCTATTTTTCTCGGCCATAATAGGCCTTCTTTTTGTTTGAGCGTGACTATATCGACTGCTCTGATAACATGTTGAAATTTGTATGCGGAAAATGTTTTGTATTTCTTGTTGTTTTTTGATTGTACAATGAGCCTATATATAGGCAAAAATATGAACGTTAGCAGAAGTACCCATTGGGGATGTTAAATATAATTGATCTTCGTATGATCTGCTCCATTGATTAGTTTGACCTCTTGACTTTTGCCTTTTGTAGCTTCTTCTGAATAAGGTAAGTAACCAGTAGTGGCTTGGTCTTTAACAGTATTTTATTATGTCAATAGGAGAATACCCTAGGAGACTACCTGTGAGCTAGAAATACAATGTAGTTCTCTCAGATATTGCTTGAACTTTGTGTGGATTGAGAATGCATCTCCAATGCAGTCTATTCTTTAATTTTTTTCTCTCTTGATTATTCAGGGTTTGTTCCTATTGTCATTGTATCATCTGTTTTTCTGCCCGCTATCTCCTCTCTATCTCGCACATGCTGGTGTAATGCTATTTTTACGTAACGGAATCATCTATGTTCTATCTGTATTGCCGAGCAAATAAATTTGCCTGTTTTATGAAGTTGATGGATTGTTTATTTGTGTTCAAGTTTTGGCCAGGAAGATACACATGAACGGGATTTTTAAGCAAGCTGCAGATAGCAGATATTGGGAATTGTGGAATCGCCAAAAACTGAATTCTGAGCTGACTGAAGCAAAAACGTATTTTAGAACTAAACCAGGTGCGTTGAAGTTAAAAGGTTGATCTTCGTCTAACTCTTTCTATATTAATGCATCTTACCGTTTACCCTCATCTTCTGGAAATATAGGACCTGACCAATAGGTTGATTGAATTGGAAAGCCACTTTAACTCTATGGAGTTTGGTAAATTTGGAGAAAATAGAGGAATGCAAAGAAACATGACAGTTTCACGAATAGGCATGGAAACATAAGGCTCTACACATCAATGTTATGTTTTCTTTCTGTCTGTAATGTAAGCATGGTCCTCAACATCAATATCTTTCTTTTATTTTCCATGCGCCAAACCAAATATGTTCCTGCATAATGCCTACCTGACGGTGGCGGTGGTGGATTTGGTTCTGTTTCAGGTATTTTTGCTGATTACGAATATCATATGTATCCCTGTCTATTGTCACGTGCTGAAGCTGTTCAATATTCAACTAGAAAATGGCACGACGTGACCAATGGTTAATAACATCTGCTGGTGCTAGAATTACTAGATTATAAGCTTTTCGAAGTCATACAAAACTGATATTCAGATTATTTAGCAGTGACAAAGACTTGGTGCTGCTATTGCTTTCTTAAGGAGCTATCTAATTTGTTTTAATCTTGTGTTGTTTTTTTTGTTACCTTATTTATTTAATATTATGTTTGAAGGTGGCGGTGGATTTGGAGGTTTTGGGAGTCAGCAAAGTGGTGGTGGGTTCTCTGCCTTGGGCGGTGGCGGCAGTAGACCTCCTCCTACTCAGTTATTTACACAGATGAGAAAGTGAATGAAGGCAATTCCAAACATAATGTTATTATTATTAGTCTATTTTGTCGCATATCATGCTACTTATTATGATAAGGTGAAAATGTTTGTCTTCATTTTGGACTTGCAAAATTTTTACTTTTTGTTTGGCCCATTTTTCTAGAAGCTGTATTATGTAATCTTTGTTATAAAATAGCTAAAATTAAGGGTCTTTACTCGGGGCAAGACCACCCGAACCGTAACGTTGCCCCAATGCTAATAGCAATTTCACAAACCACTGCTTACGTAAAAAGAAAGTGGGCGAGAATAAAAAACAATGCCATACGTGATTTGTATTTAATACAAATAACTTCTATAAATTTTTTTTTAAAAAAATCGAATAATTCGATGTAGTTGGACGATGTTGCGAAACTTTAAGGATTTGTTTATTTGCGAAAATAATTTTTTTTCAGAATGAAAATAATTTTCATTTCACTATGCCCCCAATTACAACTCTAAGAGAATATAAACAAAACCAGAGATTATGGATCTAATATCCTCTGATACAGGACTGATCGATTAATACTTGGGTTGTAACGAGACCAAAATCTAATTCTATCCCGCATGGTTACTTGAATCCCCTTTAGTAATAATTCCTCACTTAAAGAAGAATGATTGTGGTAATTTCTTTCCCTCCATAGGCAGTAAATACAGGCAGCAATACATGCAGTTAAGATCTTCCTTTGCATCCGATCACCCTTCTATGATTTGCATATCCATTTTATCCACTGAGAAACCCCCCAGGCATCCTATATTGGCATAGTAGCCACAGGAACAGCAGTGTGATTACCTTTTTACTATAAGCGCATTCAAAGTATAAATGTTCCACAGTCTCTAGTAGTATGTCGCACAACAGACATGTTCCATCGCTCACTGTAACCCCCCATTTTTTCAACCTATCCATGATACAACTTCTTGAGGGAGACTAACCAGAATATAAAGGAATGTTCGGGTACATTAAGTCTGTTCCATACAGCTGCTCATGGTTGGAATAGTGTTTGCTCTCCCACCAGCCATTTGTAGCATGAAGCAATAGTGAATTGTCCTCTTGGAGACGCTGTCCACACACCACATGAGAAACCTCCCGCGAGTTTTCCCTTAACTTTATTAATCTTTTTCCAATGCCAACTGCTATCTTGCGGTGGATTATGTTGCCAAAAATTTGTGTTGTGTAAGTATATACTGTTGATCCATCTCACCCATAGCAATTCTGGTCTATTCGCAATATCCCACACCTGTTGGCCAATGTGAGCCACATTCCATTTGTCACACTGCTTGAAGTTCAGGCCCCTTGATTTTCTGTCGCTGCAGACTTGCTCCCAACTCACTAGATCTTTTGGATGTAACACCCGTAATTTTTAATGCGGGATTTCGGTGTAATTAATTCTGTGTTTGTTCGAAATTAATGAACACGATGTTTGGGTGGATCCAAATCGGGTGAGAAATCAGTCCAAATAATAATAAATATAAATAGTTGCGGCCCGACTCGATATGGCCCAACGAATATCCACTTAATAAACTAATATATTTGAACCCAAGTTGAATTAACTAAAGAATAACAATAAGAGCCCAATTAATTTTAAAGGATGGAAAATACTACAAAGCCCAAACTTGAGCCCCAAAGAGAAAATCAAGTGATATTTTCCCCATTTTAAGGGACCAAACGCATGGACACCATCCCTATGCCTACTTTAGGTCTATTAATCCTTAGGCATCCTTAAAATGTGGGATTTTTAATTTGGAACAAGCCAAGGCACGTGTGTGACATATGACTACACTTAAAATCGGTATTTTTAATTAAATAAACAAAAAAAGTTAATCATTAACAAAATAAACGTAAAATGCAAACCATTAATAAAATAAAAGATTTCGTATGCCTGGTAACTCGTATTCCAAGGTTACGAGTTACTCTAATTCGTACTCCTGAGTACGAATTAGATCTGGTTTTTTTAAAACCCTATCCGCGACGAAGAAGACGAGACGACGACGAAGACGAGACGACGGCGACGACGAGAGACGACGAAGACCCTGCCCCATCACCTGCTGCACGCCGCCGCCGACGCCACCCCTCACCGGCCGCCTCTGCCCCGCCGCCTGTGCCATCACGCCGCCGACCCAAACCCGTCACCTCCCGCCGCGACATCAGCGCCCCGCCGTCCCGCCGCCCCGCTCCGCTTTCCCGCCTCCCCGCCGCGACCACCTGCCGCTGCCACGCCTCCCAGCCGCGACCCGTTGCCCCTCCGTGCCCCGCTGCCCGTCCGACGTGGCCGCTGCCCCGCCACGACCCGGCGGCCCGCCCTGCCACGTTGCCCGGCCACCCGACACGCTGCCCCGTGCCCCGCCCCCCGACGCCCCCCGCGCCCGCTGCCCGGTGCCCCGACGCCCCCCCCCCCCCCCCCCCCGATGCCTCGACAGCCCCCCGCGCCCGCTGTCCGACGCCCCGTCGCTGCCCCGCGCCCTGCTGACCCGCCGCCCATACGACGTCGTACGTGCGAATAGTTTGGGTACCACATTACGATTCGAAATTCGATTTTTTGTGTAAATTTCATCATATCAAATGCTTTTATTGATTGTCCATTTGTTTGGTTTTTCTTTTAAATGTAGAATGAATTTCGATTCTTCTTACGGACCTATTGATAGCTCGGTGTTGACGATGCAGTCAAATCACCGTAGTAGGGATTTGTTGTTAGATGCGACAGCGTTAGATAGAACTATTAAGGTCGGGGCATTAGAGAATGTTGTGTGGGGTACTAGAGAAGCACCGAACGTCCTTCACGGTCGCTTATTAGGAAAGTTGAACGAGATGGGTCTGTACAGCGTCTACAGCTGTATGTCGCTGAGGGTTGACCCTCATTTGATTACAGTGTTGGTAGAGCGTTGGAGGAAGGAGATCCATACGTTTCATTTTTCTGTTGGGGAGGCGACCGTTACCTTACAGAACGTAGGTATATTGTGGGGTTTGCCTGTAGATGGTAGTTGTGTCACTGGTGTGATTTATACTAGGACGGTCACACAATGGATGGCTGAATTATTTCACCGCCGAAATATACTACGACTTGTACGCGACTCGACACCATTGTTTGAGTTATTATAAATTATCGACGAGGGATATGTTGATATCAGCCGGGGGGTTGGTTATATAGAAAATTATATCGTACGGCGAAGGTACGATTTACTATAACTCGTAAAATGGAAGTACGAGAGAATGTAATACGTAATCCAGGGATACGAGTTACGTGAATTATTTCAATAATTCACGTAACTCGTACTCCCAGTTTACGAGATACTCTTATTATTGGCCGACACATGCATGGCCATGCAGGTTGGTCGAGCCCCTCGTAACTCGTATCTTCAGGATACGAGTTAGTAACTCGTATGCTGGAGATACGAGTTACAACGCCATGTCAGCGCCATGTCAACAATTGACCAGTCTACAGCAACTCGTATCCCAGAAACATGAGTTACTAACTCGTATCCTGAAGGTACGAGTTACGTATGCCAGGTCAGGTCAACTGGTCAGCGTACCAGTTTAATTCGTATTCCCAGAATACGAGTTACTAACTCGTATTCTGGGAGTACGAAGTTTTTTATTTTATTAATGGTTTCCGTTTTACGTTTAGTTTGTTAATGTTTGTTTTTTTGGTTTATTTAATTAAAAATACCCTTAAAATCTCATATCAAAAATCGAACCCACATAACACGCTCAGGAAAACGAAAGTCCCAAAGACCCAAGAGAAAAAGAAGTAGGAAAGATCCAAAGAGAAGACAAGCTAGAGCAACAAGGATTCGGCCAAGATCATCATCACCGAAGCCATCGAATTAAGCTAGGAAGCAAGGTAGGCGTATTCTTCACCTACAACACATAAACAGATTCAATAAATTTCGAGCTTGGGTGTTTGACCTCTCAAACTTGAAATGTTGAATTGTGATCCATGTGATTTTCGATAACTGTTGCTTGCTCACTAATGCTGTGCGAAGTTTTGAACCCAATATATGGGTTTTGGGGGAAATGTACTTGTATGACGTGCTTGATATGCTTAGGAGATAGTTCAGACATAGGAATAAACTTGCGTATGGTATGCGAGGGAATCGGGTGAATCTAGTAGGACTCAAAATTGGAGTTAAGACATATTGATCACTACTTTCAAGAAATCTCAACAATCGGGTAAATTAGATAGGACTCTCACTTCGTACTGCCCTAAAATCGGGCGATTTGTGCCAAAAAGCAAGTCAGCCCCTCAAATCGAACGAAATTGACCGAGCGATTCACAGAAATCAGGCGAATTACGCTGTAATAAGGTCGGGCAATTCTTCGCTGAAACACGTGTCGAGCAGCCGTGAAATCGCCGAACCCCTACTCCAAATTGGGCGAAACCCAGCGTCGCGAGGAAATCGGGCAAAATCGATAAGTCGCCAGGTTGATTATGAGTCGGGCGATTTCAGTCGTTCGAAACTTCGGCTGCTGAAGCAAATCGCCGAGCTTCTATCAAATCAGGAGATTTGTCCCTCGATGTGCCCTTCCCAAAAGCTCGAAACAAATCGGGCAAATTCACAGTTGAATCCAAATTGGGCGATTTCACTCGGGCTTCAAATCGGGCATCTCCACAACGAGTCAAGTTCAACTTGCCCTTCACAGATCGGGCGATTTCTATCGAAGCTTCCCAAATCGGGCATTTCCAATCAAGGCCAAAACGGGCGATTCAAGTTGTGTAGCTGACGAGATCCCAAATTGTTTGCAAGTTGACCACATTGATGGGTTGACTTAAGGCTTAGCGTTAGTTGGGCTCCGACCCAAATCTAGGCCCATTCCCTTAGTTGACTTATAATTTATTTCAAGAACGGGCTTTAGTTTGAACTAAGCCCAACTCTATACTTAAGTAAATGTGAGCAATAGGAGTTAGAAGGCTACTGATACTTGGGGTAGATACGAAATGTTAATATTATTACTACGGTGAGAAATGACATATGTAATTTTATTTACGTAAAATGGCATAACGTGCAATTATTATTTTATGTGTTTTATAACACGTTCATGGCATGTCATGTCATATCACGACATTTTGGGAGATGATGACCACGACGGTGGTGACACCCTTCGGGGTTGTTGAGTGGGGTAGAATGAGATGATTGTGACGATGAGGTTTCGCAGGGCACCTGGTGGGAGACAGGCGTGATCGATTTGTCTACTCAGGTGTGAGCAGTCTGAGGTGTAAACCACCTTATATTTAGCTCAGGGACGGCAGACAGGCGTGATCGATCTGTCTACCTGGGGAGAGCGTGGTAGCGCAACCCGGGGTGCAAAACCGTCGAGTGGGATTTCGGTTGTAGGTTGGTGCGGAGCGACCTGGTAGGAGGACATTGGCGTGATCGTTCAGTGCACTACCAGTGTAGGCTGCCGCGAGACTTGGGAGTAGCTACCCATTAGTCTTTTGCGCGCGGGGGTGCCGAGTCTAACCTAGGGCCCTGATATTGAGATAGAGTAGAGTGTGAAACGAGCGTGCATTGCATTATATCATGCGGTGAGGTGTCCGCACTAGGGTGAGTGCACGCTGCATTTGCATGAATTCACCTACTGAGCACATCGCTCAGACCTTTATGTGTTGTAGGTCACGATGAGTCCAACGTCGGCGAACGTCAGGACTAGTTTGCGGCTGGTGGCGGTGACTCCACGGGCTTTTGAGGGCGAGAGCGGTACATGGATGCGACCTGTGGAACGGCTTTAGATATTTTGAATTTTTGGGCTTCGGCCCGTGTAAAGATACCTTTTGTAAAACAATATATTTATGATATGTATAGGTTTTTATCTAAAAGTTTTTATTAAATGGGCTTTCAGCGGCTTGCGCAGCGGAAATCCGCCAACTATTTCAATTAGAAAAGTAGGATCGTTACAGTTTCCCTCTGCCCCATGTGCCCCAGAGGAAAGCTCTACGTACTTGATCTACCTTTCTCACGACACTTTTCGGCAATATAAAGATAGAGCCCCAGAATTCATACAGGGAAACCAAAACAGAATTAATCAAGCAGCTGCGACCAACATAGGATAGGTTTCTAGTGGTCCAACAAGCAATTCGTTTGGTGATCTTGTCCACAAGCACTTGGCATTCAGTTTTATTCCATTTTGTTGGGGCAATAGGCACGCCCAAATACCGAAATGGGTACGAACCTAGGGAGAACCCAGTAGTAATTTGGAGTTCCTCCATCAGCTGTTGTGATATGCCTGCCATATATATGTTTGACTTCAGCTGGTTGGCCGACTGTCCCGAAGCATTTGTAAAGTGGGTCAGTGCTTGCATGACGCTTGCCACAGACCCTTTATTTGCTTTACAAAAGATCATAAGATCATCGGCAAAGCATAAATTCACTAAATTCAACTCCATGCAGTGCGGGTGATATCTAAATTCTGCACATGTTGCTTCCTTCAATAGACTTCTAGTCAAATAGTCCATGACGATGACAAATAATAACGGGGACATGGGGTCCCCTTGTCGTAGCCCCCTCTTGCCATAGAACAATCCCTCGATATTGCCATTAAGCGATATATTGAAGCTGACCGTCTGTACACACACCATTATCCACTGCATGAATTTGGGTGGGAATTTGAGCTTGTGCAGCAGCGCCTCTAACAAAGTCCAACTCACCATATCATATGCTTTTCTCATGTCAATTTTCATTAGACATCTAAGGGAGGTATGTTTCTTTTGTACATCCTTATCAGCTCTTGACTAATAAGTACATTATGTATCAGTGACCGACCCTTAATGAAAGCGCTCTTATTTTCATTAATCAGACTTGCAATACTACATTCAACCTTGTACAAAGCATTTTTGATATGCATTTGTATAGTACCGAAAAACATGCTATAGGCCTAAAATCCTGTACAGCAACAGGGTGCTCCACCTTAGGCACCATTATCAAGGTAGTGTTGTTTATCTGCTTTAACATTCTGTCGGTATTGAAAAATTCTAGAATAGCTTCAGTAACTTCCTTCCCAACTATGCTCCAAGTGTGCTTGAAAAATCCACTGTTAAACCCATCCGGTCCAGGAGCTTTGTTTTCATGTATTGAGAACATTGCTTGTTTCACTTCTACTTCTTCAGAAAATGGTCTAATTAACAGCATCTGAGCTTCTGGAGTTAACACAGCACCCTTGGCAACGCTAAGTTATCCAGCTCCTCTGTGATGATTTGTGTTTGACCTAACAATTCCTGATAGTAGTTAGTAAAATGATCTCCTATGCATGTACGATCCTGCAATACAATACCCTGTGGGGTTGTGATTGAGGTAATTGTATTACGATACGTTCTTTGTCGCAATATGGCATGATAAAAAGCAGCTTATTTTGGCCCATGATTTAGCCATGTAATCTTCGTCTTCTGTGCTAAGTATTTAGTCACAGCTCTGTTAAGATATGAGCATT
This sequence comes from Craterostigma plantagineum, assembly GCA_027422505.1. Lineage (NCBI taxonomy): Eukaryota > Viridiplantae > Streptophyta > Magnoliopsida > Lamiales > Linderniaceae > Craterostigma > Craterostigma plantagineum. The sequence goes on along the minus strand of JAPQWV010001970.1, from coordinate 53,920 downwards.
CAACGGATAGAACCCTTTCTTCTGCCATTAGGTTCTCATTCATAGGATCTGCATGTAGCTTAGTCTGGATGTCAAAAATTGAACCAAATTTTCAATTTGAGATTTGATTTTGTACCGAGTTTTTTATGTCGATCAATTTTGTCGATATGTTCATCCGCCAAAAGACGTTGTCATCCGGTTATGGTTATGGTTTTGGATTATGAACAGTTGTCTAGACAAATCGTAACCACAGTTTCAATCACGTTTTGAAACTGGTCGATCCGATTTTGATTCTGGTTTATACATGCCAATGTACACATCAAATCTTTTTATATATGTTTTTTTCAACTTAAGTGAATTAAAGGAAATTGAAACTTTCAATAATGTTAAAAAATTTTCATTCAAGCTTAGAATTTATAAGAAAAAAAATACACATTCAACATATGAAAAGAAATAGTTACGATTAAATATTAAAAAAAAATATGATTGTTTGCTCAGTGTTCGTAGGTATCTCCTTTGTCCATATCCTTGAAGTTCAATATTTGTGTTTTTGCTTCGCTCTTGTCCAATCATCGAACAAACATTGATTTCTATATTTTTAACGGTTAATCTCGATTGATGAATCCAATGTATCTCATCCAACGCTAAACGTTTGCTTCGGATTAATCGGTTAAGCGATTAATTGGGCGCCTTAGTAATTTCGCCACGGTAGGTAGCCCATCAGCACCTAGGCGCTGCCTACTCGTCCGCCTAGGCCGACTTTTACAACACCGGGGAAACATACTAATATTTCTCTCTCAATCGCCATCAACACCAGAAAGATGTCACTTTCTTCGAACACCAATTTAGAACATTGAAATCTTCCAAGTTACACAAAAACATGAGATTAAAAAAGGGGAGAACGACATTTTAGTCCCGATGTTTGAGGCATGGGCATTTTCCGTCCCCCATGTCCCCAAACTTACTGATTTTGGGCCGTTTTGGTCTTCTGACTAACGTAATCATTAATTTAGATGGAATTTAACACATGATAGCACATGATCTCCTTTAACTTGACTTAACACCTCATGACTCATCTTCTTCAACTAAAGCGCTCGTGAGCATCATTGCGTTTTAACTCATTTTCAAGTGTCGGTCCTTTCCTAAGTGTGATGCATAATTATGTTCATGTGCGTTAAATCGAAGAAGAAGATGTGTTATGAGGTTTTATTGAGTAAAAGGAGATCATAGGCTCTCACGTGTTAAATTTCATCTAAATTAAAGATTAATTAATCGAGGGATCAAAATCATCCAAAATAGGCAACATTGTGTGACACCTTGGAACATGAGGAACCATATCGCCCATGCCTCAAACATTGGGGATGAAAGATATCGTTCGCCCTTGAAAAAAAGCAGAAAAACACATATGCTCAATCCAATGACCAACCCAAAGTCCATTATCCAAATTACTATGTTTAACACACGATATGTTTGCAAATATACAAACTATTTTATAATTTGAACGTTTCGTATTATAAATTAAGTAATTTAAAAAATAAAATCTTAATGTAACGATATATTTGTAATAAATTAAAATATTAGATAAACTGTAGTTAAACACAAGGTAAACTATACTCGTTTATCAAATTAACAGACAATTTTATCCACCTTACGCCCTTTATGTAAAAGTATAGATAACCGCATGTTCTAAATGACGACTGCCAGTTCAACCCGTCTATTTATGGTTAGAAAAACGTTTAACGTTCCGATTACGATTTGATTACGGTTTTTCAAACTGGATAAAGGTCTCTAGACACGCATAGATGTGTATTACAAATGAAAATACTAAAAAAATTTCTCATAGTACCTTCTATTCATAACAAGAATAATCAGAGTGACGTTGAGAAACCATTTGTACATCTCTAGGAACACATTTCGGCAAAACTACAGCTGGTTTGCAAACGGAAAAAAACACAATACATTCTAAACATCTTCGGATCAAAAAATATCATCAAACAAATAGATTCAACATGAGATCTCGCGTTCAAATATTACTAGCGACTTTGTCTATCATAAGTGATTACAACGTCGGAGAGGGATAGAAGCACAATAGAGGAGAGGTTTACTATGGTGTTCATTGTAGTTAGTTACTATGTTGTTCACAGTAGTTAGTTGCTCGACGTAGGTTCGCATCATTGCGAATCTCGCTATTATATATCTCGTTTTTGAAAATTTTTCCTGTATTACAAAGTAGTAAATTAGACTAATATAATTAATTGTTTTTTATCATGAAAAAATTATACTCCCTCCGTCCCATCAATTTTATCACATAATTTGTTGGGCACGCAAATTAAGGTGGCATTTTTATAATAATATAGTACAATAAAAGGTAAAAATGTGTATATTTGACACGTCTTTTAAGAATATTTAATATTATTATATTGATTGTTTGTGATAGTTTTTTGCTAAATAAGAAAATGTGATAAAATTATTGGGATCCGCCCGAAATGAAAAATGTGATAAAACTAGCGGGAAGGGAGTAATATTCATTGGCCCGTGCAAGCATGGGTAATAAACCAGTATTCCTTTATTGAAACGTATAAAGCTCAAGATAAATCCTAAACATAAAAGATTAAAAGAATAAGTAAATCTTAAAACATAAACATTGTTCCGTTAAAAAGTTTATATCTATCGCATTTATGGTAAATTCCAGTTGTAAAGTGTAATGAAAAGGCAAAGAACGGCGACGTGGCAGTTTATATATATGGGGTCTTTACACATAATACCCATTTGAAAAAAAAAAAGTTGTAATTTAGTACCCTGTCAAATTTTTTCACGTAGGTACCTAGTAGAATAAATTTTTTGCAGATAAATACCCAATCCACCGCAGGTACGCCACACAACACATTTAGTTACCCTATATCAACTTATTGTGGTACTTCATACTTTGAGAAAATGGTACGCCATATTAGCACATTTAGGTACGCCATCTTTAACACATAAAGTATGCCGTACTAACACATTTAGAATCCCCTATATCAACGTGTTATGGAACGCCATACACACACAAGAAGGTACGTTGTGACTGAAGAAACTGGTAAACATTAAATCGGGTACATATCTGTTGAAACTTCTGACATGGGTACCTATCTGCAAAAAATTTAGTCAAATAGGTACTTATGCGTAGATGTCATTATATGTTACGTGCGTCTATCTGTATATCCGTTTGTGTGTATTTATATAACACTGTACATATATTGTTTGCCACCTTTACCACAACTGTATCATCGTCAATTTCAAAAAACAAAACAAAATTCGATAAAAACAATCCCAAAAATTGGAAAGACTTCCTTCCCCTAGTGGAAAAGAAACACAGTTGTAAACGAAAGGAAACCTTCCTCAAGTCAATCCATGCAGAAAATTCCCAATTGAAAGAAAATTCCCAATTTCTTGAATCAGATGGGTTCGAGGTGGTGGTGGCAGAACAATGGATTTAGTAGTAACGGCGTCGGCGCCGTCGTTAGCAGTGGGAAGAATAGCAGAACTAGCCACGAGTCATCTTTCGTCGTCTCGTCGACTTTTGTGTTTTTCCTTTGTTCCTTCGTCGTTTTGGGGACGTTTGGGAGCATGTATGCGCGGTATATGCTCACTGCTAACGTGCGCAGCGGCCTCGGTTTAGTGGGGTGCGAAGAGGATAACGAAGGTTCGTGGGCTCTTGGTGTTTACTATGGAGATTCACCGTTTTCGCTCAAGCCTATTGAAGATGTAATCTATTTATCTATTCGGTGGCCTGTGTTTGTATTTCTGTGTATATGTTGAAGGGGTGGTTTTTGTGAGAAAAAAAGGTTATTTATATATCCGTTGACGCTACGTTTGATTTAGATTTGGATTTCGCAATTTTTTTCTGGGTCGGATGTTGTGGGATTTTGATTCTGGCGACAAAATATCGAGTCTTTTCGGTTTCGGGCATCTGGGCATTCAAGTCGATCTTTGTTTCCAATTGTTTATAATCTTAATTTTACGTTTTCTTTGATGGTATGTGTTATGATCTTTCGAGTTGTGTATATACCATTGCTTGAATCTGCCCAGCATCTTCTGTTGGGCACTAGTCCTTGTGTTTTCTTGATGAAGTGGTTCTTTGAAATTTCTTTGATGATATATTTCCTACGAAACTTCGCTTGATTTACAAATGATGTGAAAAGCCGCATTTGATCGTATTCGCATATATTTTCTTATTTGGTGCTCAAAATTGGTACAATAGGTCAATGTATGGAAGGATAAGAGTGCAGCATGGCCCGTAGCTAACCCAGTCATCACTTGTGCCTCAGTTTCTGAAGCAGGATTTCCCAGTAACTTTGTTGCTGACCCTTTCCTTTATGCACAGGTGATATTTACTTCTAACCTCATATGTTTTTATATTCTTGGGTTTGCATCTTTCCTTTTTTTTTCCCTACTATATGAATGTATTTGCTGTTTCTTATCCAATAAGGAGTAGCCTCTATTGTCTTTCACATGAATTTTATTCATGGATACTGTACTTGCTCGTTAGCTTTTTCATTATGACGTCGAAGATCAATGAAAGTGAAACATTATTTTTTTTTTTTTTTTGGTATTGGTTGGCTCCCATTATCTCTGATCTCATCACAATTTTTTTGTCCGTGGTGTGAGTTTGAGGAAACTGCTTACTTTGTCGAATGGTGATCATAACATGTATTTCTTCAGCTTTTGGAAGCTGTTCCTTTTCACTTTTTGTTTTTATTTCTTGTTGAGTTGTGGGAATCTTACAATAATTAATCCGGCCACAGAGGATCTGATCTGATAGGAAAGAGTTGAGTTTTGGACAAGTGGGATGAATTTTAAATTTAATGGTGGAGTGGAAAGTTCTCATAGCTTTATCTTTGCTGGAATGTCTTCTTTTTTTTTGTGTCACTGTCTATGCATTTCTTTTAGGTGTTTTGAACATGTCTTCTTTGCTTTAATAGGAAAATTCGAAAACAAAAATGACGAGTTTTGTCGAATAAGAACTTGCACTATAATATTATTCCAGTTAGGGAAAGTATTCTTTTTTTTCCTTTATTTTGTTTGAGTTGAATTTTGTGTTCATCAGAGCATTTGCTGGCATATGCCATCAAAGGGATGAATCTGTAGTTTACGATAGTTTGCAGCTGTAGAAAGATACGCAGTTAGCTAAACTTGGATGCTTCCATTCGATTCAAGATATGATTTGGAACTATCTAAGGCACAAAATGCTCTAATCTGGAATTTGAGGCATCTTTCAGCTATTAGTTGTCATTATAAATGATTGGTAGCTACTAAAGTTCATTAAATCCTTCTACTTTCTTTGCTTAAAGTCGGTAATTCGCCAGTGCAATGGTCTGTTAAATGTCGAATGAATCATACCTTCTTGATTGAAGTTTGAAAAATGAGATTTATGAGCTTATGCATTGGTTGAAGCAATTTCGATTAACCTATGTGTTATAAATCATAATGTTAACCTTTTCTACTGTAGTTGTAAGCAATCATGGTTTGCATGGATAGATGGAGAATCACTTCATTTCACTTGTCTTTTCCAAAAGTTGAAGTGCTTTCGTAGTTAGTCACCCCCCCTAACCCTTTTTTTAGTTCTTGTTCATTTGCTTATATACAAGAAATCATTTTTTTTACTTTCTATATGTGCTAAACTATTACTGAAAGTGAGTCTTTGCGTCCTCGCTGTAATACCTGATCGTGTGGCAGAAATGAAATTGACATCATGGCATGCACACAGACCCTCTCGTTATCCATAACATTTCTTATGAAAACGTTTAAAAGGTTACAAACATGTACCGTTCATGCCAATGAGCAATAATTGGATGGCATATTAAACTGTAATATTTTGCATAAATTCACGATGTGGTTACGACAACTTATTCTGAAGATGGGAAATAGCTATGATTTTTTTTTCGATGATCATTTTCTCTTTTTCCATTTTGCTCCCCATGCAGCAGTTTCGGGTCATAGCACTGTGTATGTTTGTCTGATTGAGTTGCAGAATGATGCTATAAGAGTACATATCTGCCATTACAGTCTGAAATCATGCAGTAGTTCATTCTTTCCCTGATTGTTCCATAAAAAATGGAGCCCCATTTCTGATCCTTCCAAATTTAGGGAGATGTCCTCTACGTCTTCTACGAAACGAAGAACTCGGGAACAATGCAAGGAGACATTGGAGTTTCGAGAAGCATCGACGAAGGAGCAACATGGCAGCAGTTAGGCATCGCCCTAGACGAAGATTGGCACCTCTCATTTCCATACGTCTTCGAGTACAATGGGAACGTAAGTAACCAGCCAACTTCATCAGACATCTTCGATTCGTTTCACAATCTTTCTTTAGTACTAAGTAAGTTCTCACAGGTATATATGTTGCCCGAGGGAAGCGCCAAGGGAGACCTACGCCTCTACCGTGCGGTCAACTTTCCCATGGACTGGAAATTGGAGAAAGTCATCATGAAGAAGCCACTCGTCGATTCCTTCATAACCCAACACAACGGCGTTTTCTGGCTATTTGGGTCGGACAACACTGGGATCAGAACGAACAAAAACGGGCAGCTCGAAATCTATTACAGCAATTCGCCCTTAGGCCCGTGGACCCCACACAAGAAAAACCCTATATACAACACTGCTAAAAGCGAAGGGGCCCGAAACGGAGGCAGGCCATTCACAGCCAATGGAAAGCTCTATAGGGTCGGCCAAGACTGCAGCGAAACATACGGTCACCAAGTTCGCGTCTTCGAAATCGAGGTGCTCACGCCCACCGACTTCAAAGAAACTGAAGTTAAGTTAGGTATAGAACTATCTCCCAAAGGAAGAAACTCGTGGAACGGTGTGAGAAACCACCACCTCGACGTCCAAAAGCTCAGCGATGGGAAGTGGATTGCTATCTTAGACGGGGATAGGGTCACTTCGGGCGACGTCACGCGCCGTCGTTTCCTCGGATACGCTTCTGTTTTTGCAGTTGGCTCGCTCGTGCTTCTCGGGGGAATGCTCGTCGGCGCCGTGAAGTGCTTGGTGCCTCTGAGTTGGTGCCCGCACGACGCTGGGAAGAGGAGTGACGCCACGTTCTTGGCCTGGGAAAGGCCAGCGAGTTTACTCTCTTCTTCGAAATTGAGGCTCGTTTTCAGCAGACTGAACAGGGGAATCTTAGTTTTTCGAGAGAGGATAAGGCCCACCACTTTCGCGGGCGTATTCATCCTCGCCACGTCAGCAATCCTCGCCGCGGGTCTTACTTGCACGGGGATACAGTACGTATGCGGTAGGGGCGGGGCGGAGGAGCCTTACCCAGTGAACGGCCACTACTCTCAGTTCACTCTGATGACGATGACGTACGACGCCCGACTTTGGAACCTTGAGATGTACGTCAAACACTACTCTCGGTGCTCCTCCGTGCGGGAGATAGTCGTCGTGTGGAACAGAGGAACGCCCCCTGAAGAGGTTGATTTCGATTCTACAGTGCCCATAAGAATAAGGGTCGAGGAGAAAAACTCGCTCAACAACCGCTTCAATTTGGACCCGCTTATAAGGACGAGGGCCGTCCTCGAGCTCGACGATGACATCATGATGACGTGCGACGACGTGGAGAGAGGGTTTAGGGTTTGGCGTGAAAACCCGGAGAAAATCGTCGGGTTTTACCCGCGTTTGGCCGGGGGTGATGGCCCGTTGAAGTACAGAGGCGAGAAGTATGCTCGGAGGAACAATGGGTATAACATGGTTTTGACGGGAGCGGCTTTTATGGATGGTTCTTTGGCTTTTGAGAGGTATTGGAGGAAGGAGGCCGAGGAGGGTCGGGAAATGGTGGACGGTTTGTTTAACTGCGAAGACGTTCATATGAACTATTTGTACGCTAATTCGAGCGGTTTGAGTTCTTCTACGGTTGTTGAGTACGTGAGACCGACTTTGGCTTTGGACATGTCGAAGTTCTCGGGTGTTGCGATAAGTAGGAATACGAACGCTCATTACAACGTTAGGAGTCGGTGTTTGAGGAGATTCGCCGATATGTATGGGAGTTTGGCTGATAAGAAGGTGAGGTTTGGGAGGAGGAAAGATGGTTGGGATGTATAGTTTGAAAGTGAAAGTGAAGTGCTTCTAATTTATTTGGTGGGGTTTTTTTTTTACATTTGTTTACTTTGGCTCTTTTATTTAGCTCTTTAAAGGGCTTCTTTAGAATTGGAGAAAATCAGCTGTGTGTGTATGTTTATTAAGTTGTTTCATGGACCATGGTATGGTATGGTATGACTGATCACACTCACACCTGGTTATAAGTTATGCAAAGGCTTTATTTTACATTGCATTTTTATGCACTTTCTCTGTTATGGAATAAAATTTAGGGGGGTGTTTGTTTGAGGTGATCCAACATTACGGTGATACTCACATCACGGTGATGTGAATATCACCGAAATGTGGATCAAGGTGATATGTCATTAGTGTGTTTGTTTTGAGGTGATATTTCATTTTGCAGATCAATGTGATATTGAAGTATCTGTTTGTTTGATCACGTGATATATATGGTGATGTTGTGCAAATGTCATATTTAACCCTACAAATTATTTAAATGATTAAATAAATTTTATTACGATGGAATTGTACGTGATAATGATTAACAGTTCAATATTTAAGTTTTAAATTTTTAAGCATTAATATTATTTTATATAATTAGTATTCTATTTTAAATTAACTAAAATATTTTATAAACGTTAGTTATGTAATAAAAATATAGATAGTGGTATATAAGGTTGTTAAAATATTAGGGGTATTTTTGTCCGTATATATTTTATAAAGATCACTTCAACACGGTGATGTGAGATCACCTAGCTTTTTTGGGGTGATCTGAAACATAAAATATCACCCCATTTTATCACCTAGGTGATCCGACATTCCGGTGATGGTTCATCACCTAGACTAAAACAAAGATATTGATAAGTCATTAATGAGTGGATCACCGTGATGTTTAGGAGGATCACCCCAAAACAAACACCCCCTAGTAGTCATTTGTATGATTGTTAAATTTTTTGGATTCCAATGGATGTAGATTTCTGAATTAAATTGATGCGTCGACAGAGTCGATGGCACTGTATGTGGGTGAAATGAGGCGAGCCGTCCAGTTCGAGCTTAAAAATAAATAACTCATCGACTTCAATCGAGCTGAACTCGCACCTAATATATAATTTTTGGGTTTGAGCTTTTTATCCCAAAATTTTTAAATGTAATTAACTAGAGCTCTAATACCTGGCTTTTTTCATTATTTAGGGATTTTATTTCATTATTAATAAAATAGGGTTATTTTAGCAAATATTAGCAAAGTAGTGTAAAACGCGTCTACTTTTGTTCGGTATTTGGTTTTCATTTTTGATAATCGGAAAATTCGATTCGGTTCACCTCAATAATAGAACCGAACCGAACCGAACCGAAAACCAAATTCTCATTTTTTTCATTTTTTTATATAAATATATATTCTTGTTATAATAAAATATATAACGATATATTATTATATGTTGTATAGTATTAGTATATCCAGCATAAGTAACAGATAATGAATGCCCTCGTCAGACACTCGAGAGTATAAATAACTTTATATTTATCAAAAAGGAAAATAATTTCTGAGAGATATACACATAATTGATTTGTCGCAATAACATATAATGAATGCCCTCGCCAAACACTCGAACTTTGTTTAAATCAGCCATTATTCAACTCCAATAGTTAGCCAAGAAAATTCATAAAAAAAGAGAATATTCGGATGGACCGTGGGTTAAGCGGTTAAGTATGTTGTACTGTGTCGTGCGTTTTGAAATATGATTCATGTTTTACTATGTATCTCTAAGTCTTTACTTTCGTTTTGATAAATTATAAAAGTTATATTGTCAAACATTTTTGATAAATTATAGATTTTATATTGTCGATCAATTGAGGAGATGATGTGGGCGTCGTCGCATCCATTGGTTGCAGCGTCACACTCGCATCCAATGGCTGCAACGCCGTGTTCATTGGACATGCTTTAAACTATTTTGTTTAATATTTTCTAAAATAACACTATTTTAATAATGAAATAAAAAGCGCTAAATAATTAAAAATCCCTCTAATTCTGTAACTTTGTAATATTACTAGATTAAAAAATTAGTAACAAAATCTTCGGACTTCGAACAATCATATGATGATCTCAAGCTCAACCATTACCTCGCTAGAGCCATGGGGCGATGCGTGCGATGTTGAAGCAGAGTTGTAAATTGATCGAATCTTTTATCGATTCGAAATTTTAAGATTCAAATTCGAAATATTAGAATATCAAATCAGTATAAGAATTCAGTTTCGATTCGAATAACGAATACGAATACAAATATGTCAATATTTGATTCAAATATTTTTACACGTATTGGATCAATCAATGATATGTTTTGGACAGTTTTTCCACTGCCGTAACCGTGTATTTCATCGCTAGCTGGTTTTTGCTCACGTATATTATTTGTTTTTCTTTAGAACATGTTTTGTGAAAAACATATATATATATATATATATATTATATATTCGAATCCAAATTTTCAAATATTTGCGAATATATTATCAAATCCAATAGGCAAATAAGCACTTAAATACCTAAAGCTATTAATAAAAGATGTTCAGCCCCTCGTCAGTGCGAACATCTACACATAAATACCTAATTGAATAAAATTTTTACACATAGGTACCCATGTCAGAAAATTTTACAGATAGGTACCCGATATAATTTTTACCAGTTTTTTCAGTCGTGCCGTACCTTCCTGTGTGTATATGGCGTACCATAACATATTGATATATGGTACCTTAATGTGTTCTTACGGCGTACCTATATTTTAAATAGGGTGTACCTAAATGTGCTAATACGGCGTACCATTTTCTATTATACAGGGTAGCCAAATGTGTTGATATAGGGTACCCGAATGTGTTGTATGGCGTACCTGCGGCGATCGGGTACCTATCTGCAAAAGATTTATTCTGTTAGGTACCTACATATAAAAAAATCCTCACAAGGTACTAACTTACAATTTTTTTTGCAGAGGGGTAGTTATGTGTAAAGATCCGTCAGGAAATTTTATTAAGAGGTATTGAAAATGCTTTTGCTAGTAGGTACCCAAGTGACAAACCACCCTTGTAAATCCGATATATTACAAATAAACCTAGTTTTTAAGTTAAATTAAAAAAAAAAACATAAATTCAAAAAAAAAATCAAACGCTTCTCCTTCGTGTGAACCTTTCCCATATAAACAGAACTTGGAATTCCTCATATTTTGGTCGAACCCCTCCATATCCAAGGAACCATTCAAGATTTCCGTCTTTGGCATAATACTCAGTGATCCAACATCCAAACTAACCCTTGCAAAATAAAGAGCGAAATCGAAATAGAAATTCGTAAGTTAAAATTGATTTTTTTTGCATTTTGTTTAATTGCTCGGTTAGGGTAGATTTTTCTTCATTAGCGTTTGATTAGGGGTCGACTAGAGCTTCGAAATGTGCTTTCGATTAATGTTTCAATTTTGGCTAAGTTACGGGCTTTTTTCGGGTATTAATTTAGGGGCTTTAGATTTGGATTCTTTTTTGTGTTTCAAATGGATATTGATTGTGCTTCGATGGTATGCATCTTCACTGACATAATTTGGTCTCGTTCTTCGGTGTTGCTTTCTACGATTTAGGCTATATTTGTCGTTATATGTTTTGGTACTATATATGAATGATAACTTAGTACAGTAAATGCATTAGATTAGTACTCTTGCTTTTAATGTTTTGGTACTCATCTTCGTAGATAATGGTGGTTTAATTCATTTTTGTATTCCGATACTCTTAATTCGGTATTCGACATTTTGCTACTCCATCTTCGGAGCGACACATCAAACATAACGATTACGCGATAGGACTATGACAATTTAATTCATATATTTCATATATTAATCTTGAAATATTGTATTTAATGACAATTTCAATGCTTTTGTAGTTATGGATGTGGGTGTTTGAGCGCATACCCTCGTTTGGCACAGAATAAGATATATGGTATCTGAGTATAGTCGGGCGCCAATCTCCAGGCATGGATTGCAGATTTCATGTTGATACAATGGTGACACAGATGAGTTTCGGACATATCATAATCAAGTTATTTGAATGATTTGTCGTTGCACTGGTTCGAGACTGTTGTAAGACTTTGTTTGGATGATACTTGCATGGTGTTTTAGCTGTTATTAGACTTGATTCTATTTGTTGGATGTTTAGATTTTTGTGTTGGATGCAATAGACTCTTGTGTGCTCAAGTTAATTTGCAGTACCAAAAAATGCAAAGTATAGTGCTACATCATAAATCTATGGCGTACAAAACCACGAATCTATGGCGTACCCATGTCATGCTAAAAATTACGCAGTAACGATGCTATGGTAGTGTATGTTAATAATGTTGTGATTTTCGTACACTGATTATGCAGTAATAGGATCAAACACAAGTTCAACCCAACATGTCGTGTGAAAATCATGACGGTACGCCAAAGGGTTATGGCACACTTGCGATGTCAATGTGTGGATGAAAAACTTTTCTTGTATGTTCATGATGATATATAACATGTGGTACACCATAGGGTTCTGAAAGATACTGTAATATATGCCAACAAAGTACTATATTCTATCCAACAAATGTACTATAAACGTATCATATGGATACGGTATCCTTTCATAAATAGGTACCATAAAATGTGAAGTAAGAATACGTCATTACTTGCGGCTCGTTTGATAGGCATGTTTGGGTGGGTATTGGGCTTGTTTGATAAAATATTTTTTGTTTGTTACATGTGTGTGAGCATATAGGCCTTGTATGCGAATACCCATTTATAACACGCAAAACGCTTTATGGTCAATTATGCGAATACCCATTTATAACACGCAAAACGCTTTTCTTGTATGTAATAGTCATAATTCCCACCAATATCGATACCAAATGATCAATATAATACCTATAACTATGGTAACATAGTTACTGACCCAACATAATTCGAACGGCGTCGAAAACGCTTATCTCAACTTTGTAGTATCACTATATAGTTATTTGTTGTACCAATATACAGATGTTGGTAGTAACATAACATATGATAGTGTAGTACCATACGTAGGTTACTTGTAGTATTTTTTTTGTACCACGTTTTTAATTATCGAAAACATGTAGATTCTTGTGCAAATAAGACATGAGAACTTCCGCAGAACATAATAAAAATTAAATTTTGGTACTGCAAACTATTTATAAATAATATTATATGTCAACTTTTATCTATATAAACTTTGGTACTACAAACTACTTACAAATAATACGGTGTTGCAACTTAATAAGGTCACTAACAATGTCCTATATGATATCATATACACGTTATATTTGGTATATTACAAAATTGTTAACTACATAGTAATCTACATAACCAGATTAAAGTACCTTATTAATATGTCATATAGTATCGTTCATAAGTAGTTTGTAGTAATAAATATTTAAAAAAAATTCTCCGACATTCTCTGCCATATCCTGGCATATCTGAATATTTTTTCATCATCTGATATATCAAAGGGGAAATTTGCAGCAGACCCTAGTCAGCAAGTTTGTAAATGGTTCAGTCTCTGTCAGAACTCCCAATAGTTTAAAGGACCAATTATTTCGAAAATGGCAGAGATAATGGATAAAAATATGTATTGACGAAACTACCCTTCCTAACATACTGAACTAAGAGTTACTTTTCGGCGACTTTCTGTTATTCTGTTAGAATATATTGTTATAAACGTCTGGTGAACTGTTATTTTCCATCGCTTATCTGTTACTATGATGCAAAAAAATTGTTATCGACAGAGAATATTTATTTTATGAATCTCGTTTTTACAGTGAATCGAGCTCCAAAATTTCGAATGCCTATTAACCAACCAATTTCGGCGTGTAAAGTAGGATGTATTGTGCTAGTGACGAAGCAAGGTGTAAGATTTGTAATGAATTTTTATCTTTCTATTAAGGGTTTTCATTTGCAAAAATAAGATGAAATCAAAGCCATTTTTGGCAACGATTACATCTAATGTCTATAAATTCGAAGTGCCCATAGTATGAGCAGCTCGATGCAGAACATTGTTTGCTCGTTCTTCGGCGTTCATTTTTTAATTTTGCAAAAATACGGTCGACCCCAATAATTTTGGTATATCTCGACTCTGTCAAAACTGTTACTCGAAGTATGAAATTTGTTACTTGCAGTATCAAAGCAGTTACTAGGCGTATCAAAACCGTTATGAAACTATAAATAATTGTTACCATGTGTAGGGTTTAATTTGCGAAAATAAGATGAAATCAAAGCCGTTTTTGGCAACGATTACATCTAATATGTATAAATTCGAAGTACCCATAGTATGGGCAGCTCGGTGCGACACCTTGTTTGGTCGTTCGTTCGATGTTCATCATTTAATTTCGCAAAAATACGATCGACCCTATAATTTGTGTATTTTTTTGCTACACCATTATATTCGAAATTATGTGTCAATTGTTAACTCCCAAACCGTAAGTAGTGTAATGCATGTAGTATGAAAGACATCGACATTAGGCAGAAATCCAGATGTTAGTGAATTGATTCGGACGTTCGTCAATTGAGGTGATGAACAATTGTTACTAAATTAAGATTATCAGGATTTGTTAGTAGTATATACGCTTCTGTTACTATGCCGCCTAAATTCGTTACTAAATTTCCGTGAAATTTAGGACGGGAAAACCAGAATGAGATGAATTTTGGGCGGGAGAGTAAATAAAATCAAGCATAGGTTATCTGTTACACGATATGTGTAAACTGTTACTTAATATATGTTTATATGTTACCAGAACTATTATAGTTTGTGAATTAGGGTATGAGATTAAAACCATAACCTAAACTAATATATTTTTATCTAAAGCTTCGTAAATTCATATATTTTAGTGAATGTAGCGCGTTTACAATATAAAATTTGAAAATCGTATTTTCACTATGTATTCTGTTACTCGAGTTGTGTTTTCTTGTTACCTATGTATCAATTTCTATTTTTTTTCTCCTCTTCAATTGTTTCTGATCAGTGTTAAACTGTTAATGCAGGAAATCAGTAAACAACATATGTGACGTTCGGGGCCGATGAGGGTGGGGAGTGATCGCCGGCGCCAGAGAGGTGCACGGACAAAGAGCGGCTCCTGGCAGACTTCTAGGCGAAGGGGTACATGAACGAACCGATCCGACACCCGAATGAGAGGGATCCTGAGATTGACAATGTATGGGCGTGTCTGGCTAAGAATCATATAAGAGAATTGATAGTACTACTCATATCACCAAGGTCGACCTACCTTTTCGGGAGTCTTTCCGACAGAACTTCAAAGTTAAGCGTGCTTGACTAGGGGAAATCTAGGGATGGGTGACCCCCTGGGAAGTTTGCCCAGGGTGCGTGTGAGCAAGGACGAAGGAGATTAAAGGTTAAATGGTGGTACGGTTGGGTCAGACCATCAGTCGGAGTGTGGTGGGCCCAACCCCACTGGTCCCGGTAGGGACCGATACTACAGTGACACCCGGTATAGGACGGGTTGTTAAAGCTGGTGGGCATGTGACACCCGGGGCCGATGAGGGCGGGGAGTGATCGCCGGTGCCAGAGAGGTGCACGGACAAGGAGCGGCTCCTGGCAGACTTCTAGGCGAAGGGGTACATGAACGAACCGATCCGACACCGAATGAGAGGTGATCCTGAGACTGACAATGTATGGGCGTGTCAGGCTAAGAATCGTATAAGAGAATTGATAGTACTACTCATATCATCAAGGTCGACCTACCTTTTCGGGAGTCCATCCGAAAGAACTTCAAAGTTAAGCGTGCTTAACTTGGGGAAATCTAGGGATGAGTGACCCCCTGGGAAGTTTGCCCAGAGTGCGTGTGAGCGAGGACGAAGCACGCTGAAAGGTTAAATGGTGGTACGGTAGGGCCAGACTATCAGTCGGAGTGTGGTGGGCCCAACCCCACTGGTCCCGGTAGGGACCGATGCTACAGTGACACCCGGTATGGGACGGGTTGTTACAACATATGGTTTACGTTTAAGATTACTTGAATAGGTCATTAATTTTGTTGAACCATCTATATTAGGTCGACCATCTGGATTGTAATAAACAACTAATAGTTCATATCCGCAACGTGAGTAGGCATAATCAATTTCGTAGAAGCATGATCATCATTTCAAGAAGAGTGCTACTTGTTTTACATACTATATACTTGAACTTCTTTAATTCCAACATAATCTCCACGAATATCACAACCTAAACTAATTTATTTTTATCTAAAACTTCGTAAATTCATATATTTTTGTGAATGTAACGCGTTTGCAATATAAAATTTGAAAATCGTAAAGTAAACTAATTACATATTAAGTTGTTATTTTCACTATGTATTCTGTTACTCATGTTGTGTTTTCTTGTTACCTACGTATCAATTTCTATTTTTTTTCTCCTCTTCAATTGTTTCTGATCAGTGTTAAACTGTTACGGCAGGAAATCAGTAAACAACATAGGGTTTACGTTTAAGATTAATTGAAGATGTCATTAATTTTGTTGAATCATTTATGTTACTTCGACCATCTGAATTGTAATAAACACTAATAGTTCATATCCGCAACGTTTTGAGTAAGTATAATCAATTTCGTAGAAGCATGATCATCCTTTCAAGAAGAGTGCTACTTGTTTTCCATACTATATACTTCAACTTCTTTAATTCCAACATAATCTCCACGAAAATCATAACCTAAACTAATATATTTTATCTTCATAAATTCTTATATTTTAGTGAATGTAGCATGTTTCCAATATAAATTTTGAAAATGATAAATTAAACTAATTTCATATTAAATTGTTATTTTGACTAAGAATTCTGTTACTCGTATTGTACTTCCTTGTTGCCTACATATCGATTTCTTTTTTTTTCCCCTTCAATTGTTGCTGAGCTCTGTTAAACTGTTACTGGAGGAAATCAGTAGCCAACAGAAGATTTTACCAGAATCATGCATACATTTTCAGCAACAGAAGCAAAATTTGTTCAGAAGAAACATCCTACACATAAGTATCAGATACACATAGCACCAAATTGTAACATCCTCGTCGTCGCTGCTCGTGGCCATCGCTGCTCATCTTCGATTTCTTCGATTAATTTGAGGGTTATCGATTTGGTATTAGCGTATCAGAAAGAACTTAAAGTATAAAAGTTATACATAATTAAGTTGGATATTCACAGGAGTTTGAATCAAAGTCATTGGAATTCTGGATCGAAAGTTATACTAAAAAAGGTGCAGGTTGCCATTTTCGGACAGCATCCCTAAGCACCCGTAAATCTTTTTTCGGGCACATTTTTAGTTCAATGGACTTCGAATCAGAAATAACATAAAGAATAAAAGTTATACAAAATTAACTTGGCTAATCAAGTGAGCTTGAATCAAGGTCATTTGAGTTCTGGATCGAAACTTATACTCCAAAAGGTGCAGGTTGTCATTTTCGGCAATGCAGAATGCATAGTGTTATCCAGAATGCATAAATTGTTACTCAGAATGCATGAATGTTACCAGAATGCATAAAGCGTTACCCAGAATGAATAAAGTGTTACCCAGAATGCATATATTGTTACCCATAATGCATAAATTGTTACTTAGCGAACGTTTTATTAGCAAAAGCTTCAATCATGGGCCGCATCAAATTTCTTCGCGATGACCATCAATATTTTCATTGATTATTAAGACCCATTACCAAATTCACTCAGTTTCATCTTAATCGGCCATTAAATTCGATATTTGGTCCATTTATATTCTCGTTTGTTCGAAGTGGGATTTCATAAGTATTTCATCTTACACTTTAAATTATTCCTTTATTATAACTACCCATGACGAATCGAAGTCGTCCCCATCTTATTTGCACCTTAACAACGATTATTCAGTCCGTTTTACAATCCTAAAAGCAACCTAAAATCGAACGGGCGAGAAGATGGCAAATGACTGTAATTTTTGGCAACTATTAAGGATAGAATTGTCATTTCTAGTCACAGGGGTCCTTCAAACTTATATAGGTCCTTCAGCCTAAGTTATATTCTTAAAGGGCCTGAACACTCTTGAAACATAGCTAATAGGCCTGAACCCAAAAATACGCTATATCAAAATTCTTTGACATGCTAGGTTATGTCCTAATTTATTATTTGGGTAAATTCCTTATTAGTACCTTTCAAAGTTTGAACTTCCTTATCAGTACCCCTAGCAAAAATTCTTCCTTTTCAGTTGCGAAAAAGTTGTGCGTTTTAATACCCCAAACAGTGAACTGACGAAAATACCCTTTTCTTAAATTAAATTGGACATCATACCAACAGTTTTGATTATTATACCAACTGTTATTCTAATTATACCAATTCTTAAATTAAATTGGACATCATACCAACAGTTTTGGACATCAATGCAAGAAACTGAAGACGCGAAAAAATAATATTATTTTTCTTACCAAAATCAGTACGCTATAAAATGCGTAACATTGTATGTTGCATAAGCGATAACAAAAGGATTAGAAATATAACATAAAATGATAGTATAATATTGTATTATGTTATGATGTATCTTCGAACATTATATTATTGACCGAAATATTACAGAAAAGAACGAATATTGTTGTATGTTATAATGCGCATATCAAACATATTATATAGGACTATTATGCATAATGAATTATATTGCACTAAATAATTTATAGCAAAGTAATACTACTTATACCACATTAGGCTATACTATAACGTAGTGATAATTATATTATATATTTTATATTACATTTCTATTATATGGCACTACAATATTTAACTTATTTAACTATATTGCAGTATATTTTGACCAACAAATCTAATTATTGAAATGTTGATTATAGAAACAGTCACACAGTACAAAACCTCTAATTATTTCTACTAACCGTCTGTTGATAACGTGGGTAGGTTTCTTAGACTTCCATACAATGTTTAATAATAATGTAATGTACGGAGATTTCTTAAAACCTAGCACAGAATTACGTCTTCCATTCTAACATGATACATTAATATTACATGAATATCGGATTATATTATATTCTATATACTATGATACTATACTTTCTTGTAGACAGTTAGAAAATTTTGATATTGTAGAATGTGCGAACACAATATAATGTCACAATTCCATGTCTTAGATATAAGATTCGAAGGTATTGTATAAAGAGAAAGGTCTTCCATTTATTCAGCAGACATACAAACCAAGGCACATGCCCTATAAGCAGTTCCATACAACGAACTATTCAAAACTCAGCTTCCGCTTTTTTAAACTAACACGCCCGATACCGTTACCCTTTTGCCTACCGACATCCCCCATATTGAATAGTATGACTGTATGAATTACTGCTTGTTTTATGGTAAACATTGTAACAAAATATGTTAAACAATACCAGCATACAACAATTGTCTACAGATTTTAGCGAGGCTATTACAGAATACTTTGTTATTTTTTAGGCACTTAAACATTGTTGAAAACTTCATGGAAAACCATGTTTACAACCTCGTTGTCTTCTATGTCTCCTTCGTTTATGCTCAATATTCTGATCCCCATAGGTGATGTAACTCTAGATAGTGCTACGTACAGTTGGCCATGCGTGAAAACTGGACTGGGAAGATATACTCCAACCCTTCTTAGGCTCTGACCTTGACTTTTATTTATTGTCATTGCGTAGCAGACTTTAAGTGGGAATTGTCTACGGCGCAGTTTGAATGGCCAGGCTGTGTCGGAGGGTGACATAATTATCCTTGGTATGAGAACCTTATTGCCAACGTGCGTTCCAGTTAAGATTTCTGCTTCAACAACGTTTGTTCCAAGGCGCGATACAATGAGTCTTGTTCCATTGCACAGTCCGTCTCTCTGGTTTAAGTTCCGCAATAACATTACTGGAATTCCATGCTTAAGGATGAGTTTGTGGTTTGGGACGCCTGAAATCTCAAGCATGTTTAAAAACTCAACTGGATAGATCGTTGTTGCGCTGATTTCCACGTCGGCTTCCAATTCCAAGCTGTCTGAACTTAAGTATTCTGTCTCATGCCCTGGTACTATGGAGAGCATGAAGTCATTCACTTCGTCAACTGTTTTGTTTCGGGGTGTCAGGACGGCTCTTTCCTTAATATAATTTCGATCAGTCATATTGTCTTCGAAGTCAACATATACGTAGTTACATATGCTACGGATCGTATCACCCTGAGAATCAATAGCCATGTTTTTTGGAACTTTAATAGTCTCAACGTCTGTTTCTGCAGCAGCTTGCACATTTCCATTGCCCACTTGCAAAATCCAATCTGCAAATTCTATTTCTGAACGATGTAATCTCATGTTCTGTGTAAGGGTATGCACACGACAATGTTGCCATAAGTATGACCTGTTTATGGCTGATTGAACCGTATCTTGTCTGGAACCATTACGTATAACTGGAAGTAATTGTCTGAAATCGCCTCCTAACAGCACGGTCTTTCCACCAAACGGTTTGCCCTCACAGCTCTCAGAGTTTCTGGACATCAGGTCCCTCATAGTTCTGTCCAATGCCTCAAAAGCATGCTTGTTTGTCATCGGCGCTTCATCCCAGATTATCAATTTTGCCTGCGCCAACAGTTCAGCCAACATCGTCCCTTGCTTTATGTCGCACATGGAATTCTCTTGTAGTATAAGAGGGATCTTGAACCTTGAATGCGCAGTTCTTCCACCTGGCAGCAGCAAAGCTGCAATACCTGATGATGCAACTGGTATTACAATCTGATTTGCAGACCTTAATTTGGCAATGATTGTTTTGTAAACATGTGTCTTCCCTGTTCCTCCAGGCCCATATAGAAAGAACAGGTGTCCACTGTCGTTTGCAATCGAGTCGATTACTTCGTTGAATATGTTACGCTGCTCTTCATTCAAGGTCACAATAAGACGCTGATGTTCAACGTCGTTCTCCTCAGTGTTGTAATAGCTTTCTTCCATTAGTAACCTGTTGTTGAGATCTTTTAGCACGTTCTTTGACGGCAGTGGCATTGGAGGGAAGTCAGAAAGAGTCTTCGAGTTCTGTATCATTAGTTTTTCGATCTCAGCCAGCGCATAGTTTTTGACTTGGTCGTCTGTAAGATGCATTTCTGTGAACCCAAATAGACGTTTTTGGCGCATTGGTATGTCTTCTGATAGAGTTTTCCAAAAGCTATTCCACAAATTCAGAGGGTTGGTTACTTCACAGAAAATCAGTAACGTAACAAAAAGTTGCCGAAGCTGATTCGGAGTAGCCCATTGCGCAGATTCATCCATGGCAAGATGCCACTCTGAGTCTCCATCTAATAATCCTCTCCTATAGCATGCTTCTTTGAAAGTTGGTAAGACTTCACCATTTACCGTACGTATATCTTCATACGACGTGGGTCCCCTAACAATTGTTAATAACATCTTCATGTAATATATCTCACCGGCAGTGGGATGTATGTTAACTACCCTTCCAATGACGAAACCTTTCTTCCGGGGTGTCCAGCTCTTCGTCGAGGCGTTCCATACAAATTTTGATGGGAATTGAATATACGTAAGGTTTTTAGCCTCTTCACTGTGCTTGTTCATTTCCATCCATTGCGTCATTATTGTTTTGTGTACGCCATCTCTGGTCAACATATTGCTGAGATCAACAGACTCATCATATACTAAACTTTGTTCACCCTCCAAATGGAGTGCTAATCTCTGTACTGCTGGCGTTCTGTAGTGGACGTCAAATTTAAATATTCTCCACATAGCTTCACAGGCCGACAGATATCTACAGTCAAGGTATCTCGCTATTTCATCACATTTCTGCGCAGTCGGTTCAGCAGGAGACTGAATTGGATTCACCAGATGTTCAATTATCATTGTGGCCTTGTCTACCCCTTTCGTGATGTACTTGAATAGATACTTAATAGCTCTACTCGTGTCGCACCACTCTACATTAATGTGCGCCTTGTATTTTTTCAGTAGCTGTATATTATGTGGGACTACATATCTGTTGTCCATGACAACATTCTTTTTCATTACATACCTGCTTTCATTTCTCCTTCGCTTGTACCAGATATGCCCAGCATCATCAACAGTCGTACGGCTGCTGTACTGTTTTGGAAAATGTTTTTTGCACTTGTTATTTTCCATGCAAGGCGAGTTCAGGCCTTCAAAACCGCAGGGTCCATGCATCATAAACTGTTCAACTAAAGCATAACCTTCTTCATCAACTTGACGGTCAGGGATTTCTGCGGAAATTATTTCATCGACCTCTGCTGGAGTCGGTTCTGTTCCACTTCGATTCAACCATACCAATATATGTGCATGAGGCAATCCACGTTTCTGGAATTCAATTGTATACAAAACTGCATTGTTTTGGAAAAATAAAAACAGTGGAAAACGTTGTCAACATTTCACGTGCAAGCAAAGAAACACGTGAAAAGAATTGGCAATAAACATGCATGACTTTAAGCATGGTGGTAAAAAAGACGTGTATAAATCAAATGAATGTTAAACATATTTGAATTACAAACCTGCTTTGCAACTTTTGAAGAAACGTCCTCGTCTGATATCTTCTATTAACTGCTCCAGTTTTATCTTAAATAATCTGCATTGTAAGTCCGGCCTGTCATTTGAAATGTCGTTTCCATACTTTTGCAAATGGAGACCAATTTCGTCCCATTTTGGGTTGGCAGTAATGGTTATGAAAAGATGAGGGTTTCCATACCATCTGCATAAAGCAAGTGCATCATGATAATTTCTACCATATACCTCGGAGATCCTGTAAAAGATGATGGCAGAATAATTTTTTTCCCCACAGTTTTTGCGTTTGTTTCTCCTCTTGATACTGCACCCCATATGTTGTTGTAAACGTCCGCCCTCAATGTTTGTTGGTTATTTCTTACCCAACGCAATCGTTCTTGTTCGATGGCCGTGTATGCGTCGACAACATACTGGTGAAATAAACGACCTCCTTGAATGATTCCTCTCCCTTCAGTCAACCTCGTTTGTAGTTGGTAAGCATAAAATTCACGCATGGTTACGAACTTCCTCTTTAATGGCGGAAGGACTTCCTCATTATATAGAATCTGGTTGTGGAATCCTATTTCGCCATACGGGAACAACAACGGGTATTGCATTGCCATGAATGAAAGATGTAACTCGCTTATTCTCTGAAGCTGGCCTGTCTTCATTTGAACAATAACATCGCGTTGCCCATTTGTCATGGGCAAGTCGCCAACAATAAGTCCAGCAATTTCTTCTGAAGCTGGAAGATCGTATTGTCTGCGCTGGCGCGCACAACCTACCAACCTAATTGAAAATTCCGCAGCTTCCCCTGCTTCGTACCTGTCTCTTGCCATTCTGAACACTTTGGCAAGTTCGTTATTTTCATCCATAATCTTGATTAGTTGTGCAACAACGTTTGCATCTAAAGCCTCAGAACTCGTGCGTGTCAACGTATTCATACGGTTAGAAACTTCATTTGCGGTGTCGTAAATGTATAACTGAGCGAATCTCGGTCTGTCGCCATCAGCAGGCAGCAACGAACCTATGTTATGATAGTTTTGACCGTGAATCCGATAAACATATGCGCCTGACTTCTGGGTAACCGATGAGTCAACTTTTGCTCCCATAGACGTGAATGCCAGAATTGAATTGTAGACCCTGATATATTGGCGGAAACTTTGGTTTGAGAACTTGTTTATTAGATATTGAGGCGCGTGACGTACTGGGAGTAATGACACACGGCCCTGGCTACAGCAAATAGAAAATTGGCGATTATTAAGTTTTCCTGTCCCCTTCGTTGCCTCAGCTCTCCAAACCAATGCATTACAAAAATAGCATTGCATAAGTTCTTCTTTTTCGTAATGTGTATCGAGATGTTCTGCAAAATAATATAGAAGTTAGCATATATCAAGCAATTCTGGAGAATTTATTCGATGAATAATGATTTTGCAAACATGCGAACCTCTTTGTGAAGCAATTGCTGGTCTTTGCCTTTTGGTTCGAGTTTTCAATAATTTGGCACGCGACGTGTTAAAGTCGTCTGAAAGCATTAAAATTTTGGTTACATAATGAACCTGCTATTTAAGGTATCTTGGGAATTATTTCACGTATAAATATGCTCAACCTTGTGCCATACTTGTATGCTCAGGGCGCTTGTTCTTTAAACGACGTTTGTTCTTTAAAAGTTTGAAGCGGATGTGCCTTGCGTGTTTTGCTTGATCGTATACCATATCACCTGAAGAGAACTAATCAAAATGAGTAGTTGTTCTAATTTTATTAAGAGAAAATATATATTTGCAACACATAAAGCACTCAACACCTATATTGAAGTAATTTACCAATATTTGTTTTGTCTGATTGGCAATGCGGGTTGTCTTCCTTATTCGCTCGCTGATAACGTTGAATATTATCATGGTATTTGTCGTTCTTGATAACCCCTGAGGCAGCATACATACGAAAATCTACGCATGTGGTTTGGTGCTGGACATTGGCAATGGTTGCTGAATATAAACAGTAAGAAAATGTCAAACTAATATTCATATGCTCATGTATGGTAGTGGGAGAGTAAAATCAACTAATATTATAGTTGCGTTACCAACTGCTCCATTTATCTTGTGAAGTATTGAGCTCACATCAGTGCATTGGTTGTCAAACCCCGCCAATGTCCCTCGAAGGTGAACCGCAAGACTGTCACAATTCCACTGTGATCTTCTGCATGCTTGCTCTTCATAGCCTATACAATAATTTATCCTCTGATCAATTCGTTCTGACAGTTCGACAAGTGTCTCGCGAAGATCGGCAGAACGTTTTTTTAGAAGTTTAGACAGATTTGCGTCCATAACACCAGATTTGTATTTTCTTTCAAGGTTAAGGTGTTGTGCAACATAAATGATCTACGCCAGCCAGAAACCCTTTGATGCAAACACTTTCGAAGCAACAGTTAGTCCATACGTCAGCTGCATAATATATGTTACATTGTTAATGAAGGAATACTTGAACGGCCACTCCTACATTCAATGAATCTATATGTAAATAATTAGTTATCGTACCTGCATTGAATCGTATTGAATGAAGATTGATTGCCACTATAACATTAAGTATTAGCGTGTCTTTTGGCAACGGTATATTAATGCATAAGTGCTATATATATAGTTCTCTATATTATTCAGCCATATACGACAGTCAAAATGAGCATGAGGTGCAATATTATATTCTATTATGTTATATTAGATGAGATTCTATTATATTATACTATAAATAATATTTTATATGATATTATATTACATTATCTCACTTCAGAACATATTACATTACATTATATGTTATTGTATATATTATATTATATTATATTATATTATATTATATTATATTATATTATACTACATTATCATAAAATATTATTATATTTTATTCTATCATATTATAGACGATATTATATCAGATATAATTAGACTGTAATATCTTTCATTATATTCTATTATATTACATATTACATTATATTATGTTATATAATATTGTATTATATTGCGTTATATTCTATTCTATGAATTTATTTAATAGGCAGCTCAACAGACGCCTCAGACTATCCAATTAAATTAGTTGAACAGTCTTGCAAAATGATGGTGCCTATTGAAGTTAGGGCTGAAATATTGGGCGGGCCGGCCGGCCCGGCCCGAATATAGCGGGCTGCCCGATTTTTATCGGGTCGGGTCGGGCTGGCCCGAAATTTAATGGGCCTAATATCATTCGGCCCAAACCCATTATGTCATGGGCCGGGCCAGCCCGTCGGGCTAACGGGCCTAATTTTTTGGTTTTTTTTAATTTTTTATTTCAAATCTTTTATTTTTTTCAAAAATACTTATATTTTATACTATTATTATACCCAATATTGCAAATATATAGTTATAAAATTTTATATCCCATACATTTATCAAAAATATTATTTCTTACATATCAAATTGAATTATATAAATATTATAATTGAATTTTATAAACATAATATATAGAAATTTTTTAAAAAACACATACAACTAACGGGCCGGGTTTGGCCCGCAGCCCGTCGGGTGTTTTGGCCCGTGGCCCGTTAGACCGCCGGGCCTAATGGGCCGGGCCAATGGGCCCGATTATTTATCGGGCTGATGAATTTTAGGCCCAAACCCGATATTTATCGGGTCGGGCCGGGATAGCCCATGGGCCGCGGCCCAAACATTCAGCTCTAATTGAAGTGTCTTGGGAATATTATTTTAAATAGATCAACAATGAGAATGTACTAATAAGAAGGGAGTTGCATATTGTAACAGTCAGCCGAGAGAAGGACCAGTCATATGCTTAGTAGTTACATTACCAACTGTTTCACTTATCCTGTGAAGTGTTGTGCCCATATCGTTGCATCAGTCTGATGAGCAATACAGGTTATCGCGTGAGTCGTACAATAAAAGCAATATTTATACAAAATGTAATTTGTTAATGTGAGTAGTTTCCATACAGCCTTCCATGGGAGAACGACTAACCTCATGGCTCATTTTGTCGAGAAAGCTAATATTGTTGGTGACAAAACCCATAAAATAACAGTTGTATTCAACATGTCTATTCATTATAAGGAGGCCAATGCCAAAAACTGTAGTAGACAGAAGCCGTCAAATATTTTCGGAACTCTTCTATCTGGCACGGTTTTATGTTATATAGATTGTCACCTGGGAACATGATACCAAATGCATTCCGCAACATGTGTACGCCACATTCTCCACTACGTTGAAAACATGTCCATATGATTAGGTAAATAAAGTGTACAATAAAGCACGTGAATTGATTAATTTGTATAATGGCACCTGTAACCTTGCTGCGAGATTCGACTATCACGCCTAAAGTCGAATTGAAAATCATTGCGTTCAATGTCTAGTTCTCGTAGCAACATCTTGGTGATAATGATTGTGTTCCCCAACGCAAGACGCGTCTGTGTGAAGTGTTTATCGACTGATCTATCCGAATCCATGACCAAAAATACTTTTTGCCTAAGAAAGATAACGGCCAACACCCAATGATTGTTGTTCACGTTCACGGGCAGCACAATTTCTGACGCATGTTTCCAACTACACGACGGCCAATTGATGGACTGTCCAAGAACATAGGGCATTAGTTCTGTTAGGTCAGCTGTTTTATCAACAACAGGAAGTGTCTTGATGAACTGGCTGAAAACTGTGTTCATCAATGCAACTGTCTTAAGAGGGCTGGCACACCTTTTTTGCATTTCGATGAATCCGCGCATACATTCATCAATATGCTGCGTTACAAAGTTGAGAAAAACACGGATATTCACAAATTCGTTAAGCGAGGAATATCTCAAAATTTAATACTCAATTTGAAACTTACAACGTCTCGGAGGTAAATGCCACGCGTCTTTAGTTCATTGAAGAAATCTTGTTTCAGCTCTGTCCCACAAAGCCCTACGACGTAGTGGGTCGTGGCCATTCGCTCTATACGTTCGGCTGCTTTTGGCCACATTTTCAGTTTGTAGAGAACATGCTCGTCAATATTCGCCTTTCCATATGGAATTCTGGGAGCGACGGAACAGGGCTGAACAGTCTTTTCCGATGCTTTTTGCCTTTTTGTTGGTGGAAGCTCAGTCCCCTCGTCTATTTCCTTGGCCCCGGCTGACTCTATACGTGGTATATGATGAAGCATTTAGAGTAATGACAATACAAATTTTTATGGCACAAAAAGATGTTTGTACCAGGATCCGTGCCTCGTATATTCCCTATCTTTTCCGTTAGATGCTGTAACTGGTCACCAAAGGATCTGGCAACATCTTCCAGCGGTTGACAATGCTCAATATCAGTCAGCCGTACATTCAATCCAAAAAAACCTTCTTTCATTTGGGTGGTCATCCGGAAAACCTGCTCAGTCTGGTATTCGACTACTGTACTCAGCGTTTCCAGCTGTTGCAAGACCTTCTCCATTCCTTCTGATTTACCTTGCGACGCGTGAGAATTAACCTTGCTCATTCCTTGATCAATATCCAACTCATGTACAACATACGGCGCCTCGACATGCGAAGTCCTACCTGCGTCAACTTCCACAACGTCGACGAAATCATCATGAGTGTCCATACCGTCGTTTGCAGTCTGAGACGGCACAATCGCATTGTCCATATTAGTGGCCTGTTGCTGCAATTCGTGAAACACGGGTGATGAACTGTTCATATGAGGCACAACATCTAAATGCAGATGATAAGGTAATTGCACCTGTCCTACAGGGTGTGAGTCAATGTTGGCATTGTTCTCTGTGCCGACATTTGCAATGTGATGCATGGACTTGCGACTGGCCAGGAGTCCGTCGACAAAATCTTGTAATATTGGGGAATGCGAACCTTCGTCATTGCTATTGATGACCACATTTTGCCCATCTTCATTGTCCACCACGGTGGTCTGTGGCAAACCACTTTCAGCGGTGTTTCTCAACAACGATGAAGCCATTTGCTGAAGACCGCTGCCGCCAGGAACGACATCAAAGTTGCTATTGGCAAAATAGCCTGCAACAGCCTCTTCAGCAGCGGCAATAAAGAGATTATTGACAACCTCTGACTTCCTAACAGCGTCATCAATATCTTGTAGTCGCGGTGCTCGCTTCGTTAGCCAAGGTGTTGTCTTCCATCGGCACATACGGGGGACTGTGTCGATCGTGTCGCCCAAATTCGTTGCATATTTCCGTGCAACGCCTGGCAAGCATTCGTACGCAAGGATCTGTTTGAAAATAACAGTGAATAACCTGACATTACATCATAAATAAGCAAGGCTATGGATCACGTGTGTAGAGGCGGGTAATATTACCTGAATTGGGTGGACGAATCCACCCAAGCAAAAGGTATGGTACTTTCTTGAAGCCCTGACAGGCAGAATATTGTTTAACGAAGAGAAGTCCCTTTTCAGTGACTCCAGAACAGTCTTGAAAGCATAACTTCCAAAGGGATAGTTGTTGAAGGCGTCGAAATCCTCAACTAAGTGAAGTATCATTGGATTTATCTTCACATCTGTTCGACAGGCACGGTGATCGAGTACTCCTGCGACAAACACAACACTGGCCATTTTTAATCTTTCAACATCAACACCGGATGATACCTGACACCCCATCTCGCTCAATTTATCAATTGCATCCTGCAGCGTGATCTTTTGCGAACTTGGAAAGTGCCTCCTAGCAAAAGCATGATTCTCGACGACCTGTGGCTCGACCGAGAATTTCAGACCAGTAATCAAACAGAATTCCGTAGGCGAAAACCGTATAGGCCTGCAATTGATGACCATCCACAATTCGTCTCTACGATTTATTGGAGTTTGAGCTTGCATCATGTACCAAATGAGCTGGTTCGACAGATAGAACCTATCTGCACATGATATGAGCTGGCCAAATGGAGATCGTGCAACAAACTCCGCAATTTCTGCTGCATTTAGCACATCCCGTATCAGTTTGCTGACTCCTTTATAGTCAGCACATATGGTTAGTTTGCATGGCAAAATATTGTCTTGTGGAAGCTGAGTGTCTAACGATGGCTGAAAAGAAAAAGAATCGTATTATTACTTAAAATATGTAAGAATATGGAAGAGCAGTATGCAGAAATTTGACCGCCATACAACAGATTGCATAAAACACCTACATAAGAAATATACACAGCGATATATTCCGAATATACACAGAATATAGAATAGCATGGACGAACATCTGAAGATCATTCGTCTCTAATAGGGTGCATAATATTTCTACAAAAGAACTGTAGCCCACTTATAAAGGGGGAAATCAATGGTCATGCAACATTTGGCTGTCTTAAAGGAGAAGGCACCGTCAATTTAGACGGACAAACGTGACATATGCAGGCCAAATGAAACTTATGCAGTAAACATTGAACAGACGGTTAAACACAGACAATACCTCTAAACCAGTTTCCGCCATTGCCGCCTGTGCGATCGTTGGATATTAGTTGGAAATACCTCACAGGCAAATGTAGCAGACTTGAAATGAACAACTTGAACAACTCCTAAATAGTATGATGAATTAGAGGCCACCTGTGGACTGTATGACCAAGAATTAAATAGGATGCGGTACTGCGATTTTTGAAATCAGGTTACACGAAGGAGGATGAAATTTAGAATTATTTATTTCGTTGATAACCACTGTAATTTCTCATTCAATGGGCTGGGCCATCAATTGCATAAGACATAATGATCTAGGATACACACGTCGAAGGCATCAATTTCGACGAAGGAAATCAATTCAAATTAACAATGGGCTGGCCCAATAGGGAAATCATTTACATAATTAGGGACGATCCTAACGCGATTAATTGTTTTTCGTGCCAAGTCAATGCAACAAAATCAGTAGACTAAAAAATAATATTATTTTTCTTGTAAAAATCAGCTTGTTATAAAATGCATAACATTTTACGTTGCATATGCCATGACAAAAGGATTACAAAATATAACATAAAATGATAGTATAACATTGTAATACGTAATGCTGTATTACCGAAGCTTATATTATTGACTAAAATTTTACAATAAAAGAACGAATATTGTTGGATGTTATACTGCGCATATCAAATATATTATATAGGATTATTATACATGACAAATTATATTGGACTAAAGAATTTATAGCCCAGTGATACTACTTGTACGGCATTACTATAACGAAGCGATAATTATATTATATATTTTATATTAAATTTCTATTATATGGCACTACAATATTTCACTTATTTAAATATAAACCTTATATTTATATTGGGAAAAACAAAAAAACCTCATGTATAGAACGGGGCTAACTTACAATGAACGGGCAGTTATTCACTTTTGGTAGTAAAAACGGAGATGTGTACCACAGTCACGTGACTAAAGTTGTGAAATATTGGTTGTAGTGACAGTCATGCAAGACACAGCCTTCCGTACAATTACTACTAACAGAATGGCTAGGATTGCTGAGTAATCTAATACTGGCAAAGATAAAAACGACTGAACCACATACATCATTTAGATTTGAATTAGTGACGGTCCTAATGTGATTAATTTTTTTGGACCAAGTCAATGCGAAAATCCTTTTTCTTCTAAAGATCAGCACGCTATAAAATGCATATTACAATAATGACATAATATAATTTCTCATTGACTGGGCTGGGCCATCGATTGCATAAAGACATAATAATTTAGGGTACACAGGATGAAGGCAACCAATTCAAATTCACAATGGGCTGACCCAATTGGAAAATCATTTTCATAATTAATAAGGGGCCTAACGTTAATTTTTTTGGGGTGACGTCAATGCAAGAAACTGAAGGCGCGAAAAAATAATATTATTTTTCTTACCAAAATCAGTACGCTATAAAATGCATAACATTGTATGTTGCATAAGCGATAACAAAAGGATTAGAAATATAACATAAAATGATAGTATAATATTGTATTATGTTATGATGTATCTTCGAACATTATATTATTGACCGAAATATTACAGAAAAGAACGAATATTGTTGTATGTTATAATGCGCATATCAAACATATTATATAGGACTATTATGCATAATGAATTATATTGCACTAAATAATTTATAGCAAAGTAATACTACTTATACCACATTAGGCTATACTATAACGTAGTGATATTTATATTATATATTTTATATTACATTTCTATTATATGGCACTACAATATTTAACTTATTTAACTATATTTTGCAGTATATTTTGACCAACAAATCTAATTATTGAAATACTGATTATAGAAACAGTCACACAGTACAAAACCTCTAATTATTTGTACTAACCGTCTGTTGATAACGTGGGTAGGTTTCTTAGACTTCCATACAATGTTTAATAATAATGTAATGTACGGAGATTTCTTAAAACCTTGCACAGAATTATGTCTTCCATTCTAACATGATATATTAATATTACATGAATATCGGATTATATTATATTCTATATACTATGATACTATACTTTCTTACGTTGTGTTATTGCACATAATCATGGAGACAGTTAGAAAATTTTGATATTGTAGAATGTGCGAACACAATATAATGTCACAATTCCATGTCTTAGATAGAAGATTCGAAGGTATTGTATAAAGAGAAAGGTCTTCCATTTATTCAGCAGACATACAAACCAAGGCACATGCCCTATAAGCAGTTCCATACAACGAACTATTCAAAACTCAGCTTCCGCTTTTTTAAACTAACACGCCCGATACCGTCACCCTTTTGCCTACCGACATCCCCAATAGAATCGTCGTCGACGTGATCGCAAGCAGCCGATTCCGAACTAAACTTGTCGGTCGTACGGTTACCTCCATGGCCGGGGTCAACATCCTTTTCAACATCCGTGAGTGCGGAGATTTCATTAACATTACCAGTTTCATCAATAGCACCTGCTATGACTGACCCATCACCACCGACAGCGCTGTCCTAACAAATCACCATACAAACAAAATAGGGTATCACATAATTCGAATGCAGGGTGCAAAAATCAACTACCTTTGAACTATCGAGGAAGGTATCGCCCAAATGCTCACTGGTCTGCTCCAACATGCGCGAGACAGTAAAGCTTCGAAACATGCTGCGAAAATCAAAAGGCTTAACCTTTATGAAGAACTTAAAGGTCTTCCCAACCAACCTTGATATGCAATCAGGTATTTCCACATTAGAATCTGCAGCCTGAACATTCGTTGCCATTGTAAGAAATATGTTTGAACACAATCAACATACACATCTCATACCAGAGTACCAAGAATCTCCTCAGCCATAGTGTTTGTACACTTTCTTGCAGGCCCATCGAATATAACGAACGTAGCTGTATCAGCGTTATCAGCGACCATGCATTCTATTCGGAAACTACGATATAATATTTAAACAATTGATAATCGATGGATTAACGAAGCAAACAATAGAGAGACATGCACCAAGGCAGTAGAATACCGCAGAATACCGACAGCTCTCACATCAGAGCACCTACCACATATCAAAGCCCCACCAGTCTTCGCCACCTTGCTCGAACACTTTGAACATGATATATAATGCCATCCATTTCTGGTTAGGATCTCAGTTATTCTAGCCACACAAATAAAATCTTTGACCTGCAAACCATATATCACCAATGAGTTTGCAACTTATACCTCTACCAACTGCAAAACAGACAAGGCCATACCTGTTCATCTTCCTTGTGCAAAAATTCATAGATGTCAGCAATGCGGCACGATTGCAAATCAGGCATTTTTGTGCCAAGGGACAGTGCGACTGGCCGGTCCAAAACAGACATGCTGCAATTGGCAAATAACGACATCAGACAACCCTTTTAACTACAGCGGAGTCAATGTCTTAGCCAAGACAATCACCTCTTGCGAAATTGCCAGACCTCATCAATCTCAGGGTCAACATACAGTTTCGACGCGGATGTGGTATTCAAGTAAAGGGTTTCTGCACGAACATTTTACGTGAAGATAGAGAAAAGTAGACATAAAAATAAACAGAGACACTTACGCCCAAAGAATTTTGGGTTAATACTTGTCACAATAACAACCACTTGTTCTCCAATCCTGGACCGAACAGTCTCGCAAAATTCATCGGCCTTGTCGGACCAAACAGTAACAGTGGCGTTAAGATATCTGCAATAGCGTGAACGATGTGTAGTAACGCTTAGGAATTTTCAAATATCCAAACTACCAACCAACTGGAAGAACCTAATATGAAGCAGAGAAGCAGCATGTACCCCTTCAAGAAAATCCTCAATTCTGCACGTCTTGAACTACTGCTGTCACCAACATCTGGCTCTACCACTTGAGATAACAATCCAATAACATCTACATGGCGGATCAAACAAATTATTCAAGGGACACATGGAAAAATCCGATGCACTGAATAGACATGACTGTGGAGTAAACATGCCCGGGGATAAATGCACGGAAATTACATTGCATGACCGTAAAACAGACAGTAACAAAGACTGCAAGACTGTAAGACAGAGATAATACAGTAAAATCTAATAGTAAACACGCATGTATAACACATCAACAAAGAATGATAGACAGTACAACATGGACAACATAGCAAAGGAATATTGTATCATCGAATAACACTGAGCATGCGCGGGAAATTACATTGCATGACCGCAAAACAGACAGCAACAAAGACTGCAAGACTGTACGACAGAGATAATACAGTAAAATCTAATAGTAAACACGCATGTATAAGCTACACATCACCAAAGAATGATAGACAGTAAAATGGATGCCTGTAAAACAGAGCCAACACTGTAAAATGTCAGCAAACACTCATGGATACCAATCTATATAGGCAACATAAAGGAAATACTGTATAACACAGACAAAACAGGAAAATATAATTGTAACGAACGAAACACGACGGAATACCAGGTAATTCCTTATTGCGGTTGGCGAGCTGCATCAAGACCTCGTACGACATGAATCGAAATTTGTCGACACCTATTGACCGCGACTTGTCATCCACCTCAGCCACTACAGTACGATCAGTGAATCTAACCATACACTCAACATCAGTCATACGGTAGCTCCTAGGGGAATCAACAACATCAAAGTCAGTTATTGAATAAATATGGCCATCCTTTAGCTTCGATGCATATCGATCAGCCCTTTCGACGTGGATAGACGCCTGCATCACAGTATCCTGCCCACACCAAATAAAAAAAAATTTAAACGATAAGAACCCAAAATACAATATAGAACAAAAAGAAACAACATCGCAAGCATATTGAACAAATACCCTCTCATCCAACAACAACATATCTAGGCTCATGGGCTCTCCATTCTTCTTAGTGTTTCTTGCGGTCCATGAACGGAGGACGCGCACCACAATTGTTCCACATTTGGTCCTAGCCTTTAATTCACCTAAAGCAGAATGTTTCGTTGGAAGACTCATTTTACACAAAGCACATTTCAATAAATTCAACCCACCGGACAGACAATTATATAGTGGGGTTAAATGCGTCCACTACTATTCCTCATTACCGTTCAGGTCACCCGCGAATATGAACAGTCTTGCAATATCAATGAATAAGAAGTTATTGTATGTAACGTCTTTATGGATCATTTATTCCATCATTCCATAGTCGGCTATTGTTACAGGAGTTGAAAAGGTTTTGACTACATACAAGGCAATCTAGAAATCGTATGACCGTACACCTGCCAGACCATTAATAGCATAGACGTATGAATCTAAGATTCGAACAGTCAAGCATATGAATCGTTAATGGATCATGAATACTGGCAACTTAATGTAACATAATTAATATCTCCGGCCAGACAATAGCGTCTTATATAGTGAAATCGCCCGAAATAAAATATAAATTCATTCCTATAACGCCACGTAAGCACTTCCAGGCAAATTTAAGTCGGAAACGAATAACTTAAACTCAGAATATTAATCAGAACTACATTCGCGCACTCTGATTGGATGGGGGGGAAACCGTTGCACACGTGTCAGCACAAGAAAGAGTCCATCCAACTTTTATATATATAGATAATAAGGTTAATTAATTCATTCAAGAACTAAAGTAGTACACGTGGTGAGATATAATGTTGAGCATGACTAAGACTAAGCTTCTTAATCTTAAAGCAATCGATTGAATAGTTTAAGCACTTTCGGCCGACTTATGTTATATTTAGGTGTCAGGATATTTTGATTATAATAATGAGGCAATTGAAAGGACATGCCGGCGATCTGGGCTATATCAGATTTTGGAATATTTTAATAACTTTAGCACAGTGACACTTTTGAAATAGGGCGATTGAGACCATGTTAGCTCTTAGAATATTTAATAATTTTGTACGTGACCGCTGCTGGGAATCGCCGAGCTGAGGTGATTTGGATGAACAAAATCGGGCAACACTAGTTTTGATTGAAAGTGTATTACCCGACTTGACCAATAATTTAGTCAACTATCGGGCGACTTCGAGCCAGATACAAATCGGATATTAACCTGGTGTCGGACGATCTAAGTTATCCCAAACCTACAATATTTTAATAATTACTAATATCCTTATTTTAGAATGTACAGTCCGATAGTTAGTACAGATACTAATATATTTGTATATTCAGAGATTCGAGATTTAGGAAATCCACCAGACACCGTATCGACTATATCAGGAGGACATGTAGGTGAATTATTCATCTACATGTGTAAACACATGTCTGATCTTATGTGCTTCTATGTGATTAAATGATTTACGTGATTTACGTGTTATACATATTTTACGTACGTTTCATGTGGATCATGTTTTTATATGTTACACGTTTATATGCATGGCATATGCATATCATATCACATGGGTGAGATATTTACACCGTATTACGACGGTTGATTTGAAATATTGTCGAGCGGGCTAGAAATAAGATGTTTGTGATTTTTGTTGTTGACTCGTTGAGGAGTCGAGGTTGGTACTCGTATGACACCTGACGGCAGACAGGCGTGATCGATCTGTCTACTCGGACGCGAACGTCACGAGGTGCAAAACCGTAGCGATTATATTTTCAGCGGAGGGAGCGACCTGACAGGGCAGTTGCGTGATCGTCAAAACGCTGTCAGCGTAGGCTACCGCTTACGGAAGAGCGGCCTAGCAGGGCAGTTGCGTGATCGTCAAAACGCTGCTAGTGTAAGCTTCCATATGTTATTATTATGGGCGCGCGAGGTGTCGAGTCTGACCTAGGGCCCTGTGTTGTGTGATTTGGGATAGGATTGTGGAAAAAAAAAAAGAGAAAGAGTTAACATTGCATGTGAGATATTGGGATCGAGAATGAGCGTTCACGTGCATATATACATTTTTATTCACCTCCTGGGCAAATCGCTCAGTGTTTACGTGTTGTAGGTACCGAGTCTGACGCCGACGCGCGTCAAGACTGAGGCGGCTGGTGGCGGTGCTCCACGGACTTTTGAGGGCGGAGCGGTACATGGATGAAGACCTGTGGAGCGACTTTAGGATTTTTGTTCTTTTGACATTTGGGGCTATGCCTGTTGTACAGATACTACTATGTAAAATAATATTTTATTGTATTATATTATCTTTTAGGAAAAAGTTTTTATTAGTCGGGCGTTCCGCGGCTTACGTTGCGGAAATCCGCCACTAACCTTAATTAGAAAACGAGGGTCGCCACAATTTGTCACATAATCTTTTAGTCTTCCTGGTGGTTGAGAAGTTCTTGTGGATCTTCTTAGGTTTTGAGGTTCTATCGATTCTCCCCTGAGTCGGATTCTTCTATTTCGTTAGTTTCATTGTTTCTTAATCCATCAGCCATTGTATATGTTTCTTCGAAATTTGTTAGTTCCGGTAATGGAATATGTGTTGGATTATTTTGATTTTCGTCGCTTGTTTTCTGATAGTATGGTTCATTTTCTTGGAATACTACATCTCTAGATATGTATAGTTTGTATTTGTCGGATCATAACATTTATAACCTTTTTTTCTGAGACGAATATCCCAAGAAGATAGTTTTTACTGAATTACTGTCTAATTTGTCATGTCTTTTTACGTGCACAAAGGATGTACATCCAAATACACGTAAATGTCCTGAATTAGGTGGTCTTTTCAATAAAATTTCTAGAGGGCTTTTATTATTTAACTGAACGCTTGGTAATCTATTTATCAGATATGTAGTCGTAAGTACTGCATCTGACCAATAGATTTTTGGAACATTATTTTGAAAAAGAAGAGATCTAGTAACTTCTAATAGATGGCGATTTTTTCTCTCTGATACTCCGTTTTGTTCTGGAGTATTAATGCATGTTGTTTGATGTATGATTCCTTTTTCTTTTAAAACTGCGAAAAGTTATTGTTAATATATTCTGTACCATTGTCAGATCTGAATATTTTTAATTTAACATCGTACTGATTTTCAATTAGATTTAAAAATTCTTGAAAGCGTGAAAAAACTTCAGACTTATGTTTTAGTAGAAAAAGCCATGTAATACGAGAATAGTCGTCGATAAATGTAACAAAATATCTGAATCGTTATAAGAGGTGACGGGGACCCAAACATCTGAGTGTACTAATTCAAAGAAATTTTGGTTTTGTTGAAGGAAGAATAGAAAGGTAATCTGGTTTGTTTGGAGAATTTGCAGATATCGCAGTTACTAGAATCAAGAGAAATATTTGGAAAAAGTTTTTTCAGGGTTTTGTCTGAAGGATGTATGAATCTCTGATGCAAAGTATCATTCAAGTTCAAAGAGCGTTGTATGGTACACAGGGATATATTAGGTATTTCGACTAGATATAACGCGTTTTCTTGTTTTCCTTCACCAATTATGTTCCCCGTGTCCCAATCTTGTAAAATTACTTTGGTTGGTGAGAATACAACATTACAATTTAGTTTGCTAGTAATTTTTTCGACAGATAATAAATTTGAGGTAAGATTCGGTAGATTGAGTACATTAGAGATAATTTTAGAGAATATTTTTGAGATTCCAATTTTCTTGATTGGTATTTTATTACCGTTTGCTACGGTAACGTATTGGGGAAATTTTGAGTTGATGGAATTAAATATATTATTTTCGTTATAAGTCATATGATCTGTTGCACCCGAGTCGACTATCCAAAAATTATGAAGGCTAGTTGTAGTACTCATGCCAGTATAATTTTGAAAATTGGGTTTCGTACCTGTGCTGTGTTTACCTGATCGGTTTAGAAAGTCTGTAAATTGGCCCATCAATTTATTGAAGTGGTCTGAATGTCGTCCAAAACGGCTACTGGGCCGAGATATTATGTAATACCCGTAAAATCAAATTACGGGATTTACGATATAATTAGAAATGGAAGATACTTAACTAGAGATGTATGATTTGAATGATGATTATTAAGACTCAGAAAATTTTGGCGAACACGTATACGTAGCGTGGACTAGTGTTGGCCAATAAATATGCTTACATATTATATGACTTACATGACTGCGTGAGACATGTTTTGTGACTTTTATGTGCTTAAATGATTTTATGTTATATGCCAACACAACATGTATGACTTGGAAGGTAGACTTTAAATTTAGGTTAGTCATGGATTTTAGGGTTTCATATGAGACAAGAGAAAGCAATTTTGATACATTAAGACTTCGAAATCTTTGAGTCTCAAAACCTTTGAAGCTCGAAGTCTCTAAGTCTCGGAATCCATGAAATTCGAGAGAAAGAATTCATCCAATTAATACACTCGAGATTCTTAGGATCTTGAAACCTTTGAAGCCGGAATTTATGAAGTTCAAAATATGCAAATTTCAAAAGATAGGATGTTGTTAAATAGGAGAAACTCGAAAGAACTAAGGAAGAATCTCGAGATCTTTAATCTCGAAATCCTTGAAGATGTTGGAGGATATCGAGATTATAGAAATTCGAAATGAGAATGTTACTACATGAAAATCTCGATATACTAGAATTTCGAAAGAAGGGAATTAAAAACAAAGAGAATGTCGAAACCTTATTTATCTAGGGTCTTCTATACATTTCGAAAACACAAAGCAATAGGAAAATTAAAGTAATAATAAAATAATACTCATTACGCAACCAAGATAAGGATCAACGAATTGTCTAGGTCATTTAGTTACTTATACACGCATAATAAGATTAGAATAAGGAAAGGGACAGATAAATTCATATCACAAAAAGGGACAGATAAATTCATATCTCGAAAAGGGACTTTTCAATTCAAGTCAAGGTGTTCTAAACTTTAGGGTTTCGAAACCCATAAAAATCAAAACTAGGGTTTTAAACCAAGCCGCTTTCCTATAACTGTAAATAGACTAACAAACCCTAATTTTATGTTTCTATACTTAGGGTTTGAAGGTTAGCGATTTACCGTACGATATAGCTAAGGATACCAGGTAAGTGGAAGCCCCAACTACAACACATAATTGTATGGGCATGAAATTATGTGTTTCGTGCTTTTATGATTTTATGTGGCTTCCATGAATTATGTGATTTCTTGTGTAATTAATTTACATTATATAATGGCATGACGCATATGCATGGCATGAGCATATGCACGCACGACTAGTCAGGGACGGAGCTATGTAGGGGCTCGGGGGGTCCACTGCCCCCCGGCCGAAATGGTAATAATCTACTATTATGCATTTTGAGTACAAAATAATGTCTAGTCCAGTGGTTGATCACACAATATTAAGTGCTTTCTAGGCATAGACGTGGGTTCGAATGCCTATGTGGCAATTTTTTTCACTTCATTCTTTCTAATGTATTTAATTACACTTTGACCCCCCCGGTAATTTACCTTGTGACCCCCCGGTAATTTACTTTTAGCCCCCCAATACTTGAATTCTGGTTCCGTCACTGCGACTAGTATAATAGTCAAGGAAAGAGAGCGTGCATGAGTATAAGATCGCGTGAGAGCGATGTATATTTGCCGATATAGGCATTTCTGTCGACTCAATGATGAGTGACAGCTCTTCTATGCTACCATGGCGATTCACGAGGCCAAATAATAATTGACTGATTCACGAGAGGCAGGGGAAATACCCCATGGCGATTCACGAGGCCAAATGTTAAGCCTGATTCACGAGAGGCAGGTGGATACCCCGTAGCGGGAGATGCAACCTGGAGGATGCGACTCGAGGGAATGAGCGGCACCGAGGGAACCTCGAGTGTTGGCGACCTCGTAGTAAGCTACCAGTGAGAAGCGCCCGCGTGTCAGATTGCGTTGAAATCCAGCAACTGATCCAACAACAAAACGCTGGCGGGCAATCAAGTAACGGATACTCTCAGGCCGACAGAATTGAAATGGTCGGGGAAAGATTTCGCAAACTCAACCCCCCAACCTTGGAAGATGCTGTTGACCCAACCTCGGCTGAGGATTGGCTCCGAACCTTAGAAACTATGTTCCAACATAGTCGTACCCCTGAAACAGAAAAGGTCTTGTGCGCTAGCTATCTATTAAGGGGAAGCGCAGGTCATTGGTGGGACACCATACTAACTTTCGATGATCCCTTGACAATGACCTGGGAGCATTTCAAAGAACTTTTCCGAAATAAGTATTTCATTGCTCCCGTCCGTGCCCAGAGGATAAATGAGTTCATCAATCTCCGCCAAGGAGCAATGACGGTGGCGGAGTATATTCGAAAGTTCGAACAGTTGTCTCGATTCGCAACCCACATGGTGAGTACGGATGCGCTGAAGATCGAGCGATTTATGGAAGGCTTG
Organism: Craterostigma plantagineum; assembly: GCA_027422505.1. Classification (NCBI taxonomy): domain Eukaryota; kingdom Viridiplantae; phylum Streptophyta; class Magnoliopsida; order Lamiales; family Linderniaceae; genus Craterostigma; species Craterostigma plantagineum. The sequence goes on along the minus strand of JAPQWV010001970.1, from coordinate 12,681 downwards.
AAGCCGGAACTCTATCGCGACGTTGGCATGGCTGGATTCCAAGGGGTTACTTATGCCCAAATGGCGGAACGAGCCCTGATGGATGAACAAGCTGAAATCCGAATTGTACGAGCCCAGGAGGTTAAAAGGAAATTTGAACAGGGACCCAAAGGGGACGAGAAAAACCCGAAGAAACCGTTCGTCCCTAAGAATGTGAAGCCCAATTTCCAAAACCGCCCTGGACCCCCTCAACAAACTAACATGAATCAGGGAAGACCCCAACCAAATGTACCCACATGTCCAAAATGTGCACGACGTCATCTGGGCGTCTACTTCTCACAAAATGCAACTTGCTATAAATGTGGCGAAACAGCCACTACTCTGTAGCCTGCCCGAAGAATACATCGGGAAGTCAGGCAACAAATCCAACTACACCACAGAAGGTACCCGCTCGGGTATACATGCTTACAGCGGAAGAAGTTGCAAACGACCCATCCGAGATGGAAGGTACCCTCCTAACCGATTTAAACCTTAACATGCATTTTAGTGAACTTAGGAGCCACACTTTTTCTTGTATCCACCACTTATGTGGTAAGACTCAGGATTCTTTTCAGCCGACATGGTTGATACCAATTCGGGTACCGACCTGAATCGTAATCGTAGCAGATAGACTTTCGAAATAGGAGCCGCACCCGAATTACCTAGGAAGAAATCCCGATTTTAGATAATATCTGGGATATAACCCTACACCCAATTTTTCAAATCATTCTAAAGAACATATTCGTTCGGTATCAGAGTGACGCAGTGGAAGCGTGATGGGTACTTAGGATCTTCGATCTCTGCCTAAGTTAGAATTATAGGAATTTTTCTTAGTTCTTCGAGGTAATACGGGTTCCACTAACTAGAACAATCATCAAGGCTACTTTATTAGGATCTTATTTCTTTCGATCTTTGCAATTATTCGAGACCCTTTGTTGAATTCCTAACAGTTAGACCAAGATAACCTTCAGTCTGAGATCAACGACTTCGATCTTTTATCCTCCAATCCAAAATGCGAAACTTGGATGGATTATTCTATTCCATGATAAGTCGTTCTTTTTTTACTCATTGGTAAGAAATGACTTTACGAGCAATTAGGTAATTTTCTATCACCTAACTAAGCCAGCTCAACTCCCTACCAATTGATAGCCTGAATTGTTCCAACCGACGGAATTTCGAGGGCGAAATTCTTTTAAGGGGGGAAGATATAATACCCGTAAAATCAAATTACGGGATTTATGATATAATTAGAAATGGAAGATACTTAATTAGAGATGTATGATTTGAATGATGATTATTAAGACTTAGAAAATTTTGGCGAACACGTATTCGCAGCATGGACTAGTGTTGGCCAACAAATATGCGTACATATTATATGACTTACGTGACTGCGTGAGACATGTTTTGTGACTTTTATGTGCTTAAATGATTTTATGTTATATGCCAACACAATATGTATGAATTGGAAGGTAGACGTTAAATCTAGGTTAGTTATGGATTTTAGGGTTTCAAATGAGACAAGAGGAAGCAATTAATACATTAAGACTTCGAAATCTTTGAGTCTCAAAACCTTTGAAGCTCGAAGTCTCTAAGTCTCGGAATCCATGAAATTCGAGAGAAAGAATTCATCCAATTAATAAACTCGAGATTCTTAGGATCTTGAAACCTTTGAAGCCGAAATTTATGAAGTTCAAAATATGCAAATTTCGAAAGATAGGATGTTGTTAAATAGGAGAAACTCGAAAGAACTAAGAAAGAATCTCGAGATCTTTAATCTCGAAATCCTTGAAGATGTTGGAGGATGTCGAGATTATAGAAATTCGAAATGAGAATGTTACTACATGAAAATCTCAATATACTAGAATTTCGAAAGAAGGGAATTACAAACAAAGAGAATGTCGAAACCTTATTTATCTAGGGTCTTCTATACATTTCGAAAACCCAAAGCAAGAGGAAAATTAAAGTAATAATATAATAATACTCAACACACAACCAAGATAAGGATCAACGAATTGTCTAGGTCATTTAGTTACTTATACACGCATAATAAGATTAGAATAAGGAAAGGGACAGATAATTCATATCACAAAAAGGGAGATCACGAAAGCTTGGAACAAGAAAGAAAGGAAAGACTAAGCTAAACTAAGGAAGGAGGTATAATTTTTATCATAACTATGTGCTTTACTTATACCTTTGTATGTTAGTGAATAGTTAGACTCGAAAGGATTTCATTTAGGTATAGAACTCGCACGAGTCTAGTCCTCAAGAATCTCGAAAGCTGATAAAAAAAGGAAAAGAAATGTTCTTATAATATACTGTTCTTAAGAAATAGGGTTTTCAATCGAAAGTTAGATGATCTAAGGTATGTCGAATGGTGATATGATCTGTCCAGATTATAAACCTCGAAGCCATAGTAGTTTTGCATGATTAGTTTCAAAGTTGTATTAGCTTGCAGGAATGATTTCGAGATCGAAACTGAAAATAGGAAAATGTCGAGACAAAACTCGAGACATGATCTCGAGATGAAACTCAAAGTTTATATCGAAATCCATCTTGGTATCAATGTTGAAGGTTTGAAAAGGATCTCGAAATGCACTCGAGATCCATATCGAAATTCACTTCAAAATTTTAGGCATCAATTAACAAACTTCGAAACACTTTACAAAACATCTCGAGATCTATATCGAGATCTATGTTGGTATCGAAATCTTGTACATACCATGTCGAAATCTAATATTAAAATCTTGAAATCCAATTCAAAGTCCATCTCAAGATTTATCTTGAAGGATGATATCAAAATCTTTATATATATTTATATATATATAATATATATATATACATATATATAATCTCGAGAACACCGATGGAAATCCTTACGTGTAATGTCGAAACATATGTTGAGATCTTTGTGCAATAGTTAAATGTCGAACTCTGGTATATATATAATATCGAAACCTATATCGACATCTATCTTTAAAATTCACTTCGAAATCCCACAATTAAGTTCGAGTTCCATATCGAGATCCACTTCAAGGTTGATTTCGAAATGTTATGTACTATTTAATTAATTTGGAACTATGTCTAATAAAATCTCGAAAAGGTACTTTTCAATTTAAGTCAAGGTGTTCTAAACTTTAGGGTTTCGAAACCCATAAAAATCAAAACTAGGGTTTTAAACCAAGCCGCTTTCCTATAACTGTAAATAGACTAACAAACCCTAATTTTATATGTTTCTATACTTAGGGTTTGAAGGTTAGCGATTTACCGTACGATATAGCTAAGGATACCAGGTAAGTGGAAGCCCCAACTACAACACATAATTGTATGTGCATGAAATTATGTGTTTCGTGCTTTTATGATTTTATGTGGCTTCCATGAATTATGTGATTTCTTGTGTAATTAATTTACATTATATAATGGCATGACACGCATATTCATGGCATGAGCATATGCACGCACGACTAGTATAAGAGTCAAGGAAAGAGAGCGTGCATGAGTATAAGATCGCGTGAGAGCGATGTATATTTGCCGATATAGGCATTTGTGTCGACTCAATGATGAGTGACGGCTCTTCTATGCTACCATGGCGATTCACGAGGCCAAATGATAATTGCCTGATTCATGAGAGGCAGGGGAAATACACCATGGCGATTCACGAGGCCAAATAGTAATGCCTGATTCACGGGAGGCAGGTGGATACCCCGTAGCGGGAGATGCAACCTGGAGGATACGACTCGAGGGAATGAGCGGCACCGAGGGAACCTCGAGTGTTGGCGACCTCGTAGTAAGCTACTAATGAGAAGCACCCGCGTGTCAGATTGCATTGGGATGGAAAGGCGCCTTAGGGTTTAACGAAGTTTGTGTGCCCGGGTTAGCCTCTCAATGGGACTGCATTGGGATTGAAAGACACTATTAGCCTCTCAGTGTGGACCACATTGGGATTGAAAGGCACCATAGGGTTAAGCACAGATGGAGTACTCGGGTTTAGCCTCCCAGTGTGTGTACTGCCACTTATTTATACCCTTAGGGGTTTGAGCTCTATATGGTGCATAGTAAGATTGAAAGCCGATGGGCCCAAATATGTTATGAAAGGTCAAGAAGGATGTAAGGAGTTAATAGCATTGGCGCGAATGCCTTCGCTATTTAGGTCACGTGCATTTCATGCATGGTGTTCACTTACTCAGCTTTATAAGCTCATTCCATGTTTTTTATGTGTTGTAGGACCCGCGATCACGGTACGTGATCATTTCCACGGCGAGGCCAACTTTTGAAGCTTCCGAGGGTTTTGAGATGGAAGTGTGTGCATGGATGTGACCTCATGGAGGCCCAGTAGATAGATTTATTTTGACCCGCATGCGCGCTTTCCTATATAAGTAGGACCCACGATGATTTTGTAGGAACAGTTACGGTTCCTTTTTTTATGAAAGGAAAAATTCTATACAAAATTTCGTATTAGCCATTTCTTTTCTACGACACTAGTTACGTAAACTAGTTAACAAAGTAGTGGTAGAAGGCGGGGCTGCCACATATTCCGTCAGGCCCGTTAACATTTTCACCTTTACTGGCCCAGCCCATTCCTTCATTTCTTGGCCCAGCTTGTGTGGCCCATTTAAAACCCTCATCTCTCTCTCTTTCGTTCACCGCCACCACAGCAGCCCCGAATCTCTTATGTCCTTTACTGCCTCGACTTCGTCCACCATTTCCACCGTTCTTTCCTCTGCCGTTGCTCGGCCGATTAGGTCATAGGTGAGGGTACAAGAACCAACACTCCCCTCGCCTCGTGGCCCTCCTTCTTGCAGTTATCGCATCTTTTAACATGGTTGGGAAGAAATCGACAAGTATCATGGTTGGACGGTCCGGACGGCGTAGCATGCGAACGTTGTTTTATTGCCATGGCGTGATATCCAATCATCGAATGATTGACGGGGTTCGTGCCACTTTGCCGTGATTTCTCTTGTCTAAAGTAGCAACCACTTCGAGCGAGGGTAGGGTCGAGCTGAATAAAATTTGGCTTCGTGCTTGTTCTAAGGTGGGCTCGAGGTTGGCTAAGGACTGCTTGAGCTCCGTCGAATTTCCTGGCTTTTCCTTGTCGACTGTGATGTGGCCATGCTTTCCTTTCGCTTCGAGTGGGAAAGCGACAGCTCAGATCCATGGGTGGTAGGTTTTGTAATTTAGCAGTGAGGTTGCGCGTCGGTAGTAGGTTTGGGTTTCTATTTTTCTCGGCCATAATAGGCCTTCTTTTTGTTTGAGCGTGACTATATCGACTGCTCTGATAACATGTTGAAATTTGTATGCGGAAAATGTTTTGTATTTCTTGTTGTTTTTTGATTGTACAATGAGCCTATATATAGGCAAAAATATGAACGTTAGCAGAAGTACCCATTGGGGATGTTAAATATAATTGATCTTCGTATGATCTGCTCCATTGATTAGTTTGACCTCTTGACTTTTGCCTTTTGTAGCTTCTTCTGAATAAGGTAAGTAACCAGTAGTGGCTTGGTCTTTAACAGTATTTTATTATGTCAATAGGAGAATACCCTAGGAGACTACCTGTGAGCTAGAAATACAATGTAGTTCTCTCAGATATTGCTTGAACTTTGTGTGGATTGAGAATGCATCTCCAATGCAGTCTATTCTTTAATTTTTTTCTCTCTTGATTATTCAGGGTTTGTTCCTATTGTCATTGTATCATCTGTTTTTCTGCCCGCTATCTCCTCTCTATCTCGCACATGCTGGTGTAATGCTATTTTTACGTAACGGAATCATCTATGTTCTATCTGTATTGCCGAGCAAATAAATTTGCCTGTTTTATGAAGTTGATGGATTGTTTATTTGTGTTCAAGTTTTGGCCAGGAAGATACACATGAACGGGATTTTTAAGCAAGCTGCAGATAGCAGATATTGGGAATTGTGGAATCGCCAAAAACTGAATTCTGAGCTGACTGAAGCAAAAACGTATTTTAGAACTAAACCAGGTGCGTTGAAGTTAAAAGGTTGATCTTCGTCTAACTCTTTCTATATTAATGCATCTTACCGTTTACCCTCATCTTCTGGAAATATAGGACCTGACCAATAGGTTGATTGAATTGGAAAGCCACTTTAACTCTATGGAGTTTGGTAAATTTGGAGAAAATAGAGGAATGCAAAGAAACATGACAGTTTCACGAATAGGCATGGAAACATAAGGCTCTACACATCAATGTTATGTTTTCTTTCTGTCTGTAATGTAAGCATGGTCCTCAACATCAATATCTTTCTTTTATTTTCCATGCGCCAAACCAAATATGTTCCTGCATAATGCCTACCTGACGGTGGCGGTGGTGGATTTGGTTCTGTTTCAGGTATTTTTGCTGATTACGAATATCATATGTATCCCTGTCTATTGTCACGTGCTGAAGCTGTTCAATATTCAACTAGAAAATGGCACGACGTGACCAATGGTTAATAACATCTGCTGGTGCTAGAATTACTAGATTATAAGCTTTTCGAAGCCATACAAAACTGATATTCAGATTATTTAGCAGTGACAAAGACTTGGTGCTGCTATTGCTTTCTTAAGGAGCTATCTAATTTGTTTTAATCTTGTGTTGTTTTTTTTGTTACCTTATTTATTTAATATTATGTTTGAAGGTGGCGGTGGATTTGGAGGTTTTGGGAGTCAGCAAAGTGGTGGTGGGTTCTCTGCCTTGGGCGGTGGCGGCAGTAGACCTCCTCCTACTCAGTTATTTACACAGATGAGAAAGTGAATGAAGGCAATTCCAAACATAATGTTATTATTATTAGTCTATTTTGTCGCATATCATGCTACTTATTATGATAAGGTGAAAATGTTTGTCTTCATTTTGGACTTGCAAAATTTTTACTTTTTGTTTGGCCCATTTTTCTAGAAGCTGTATTATGTAATCTTTGTTATAAAATAGCTAAAATTAAGGGTCTTTACTCGGGGCAAGACCACCCGAACCGTAACGTTGCCCCAATGCTAATAGCAATTTCACAAACCACTGCTTACGTAAAAAGAAAGTGGGCGAGAATAAAAAACAATGCCATACGTGATTTGTATTTAATACAAATAACTTCTATAAATTTTTTTTTAAAAAAATCGAATAATTCGATGTAGTTGGACGATGTTGCGAAACTTTAAAGGATTTGTTTATTTGCGAAAATAATTTTTTTTCAGAATGAAAATAATTTTCATTTCACTATGCCCCCAATTACAACTCTAAGAGAATATAAACAAAACCAGAGATTATGGATCTAATATCCTCTGATACAGGACTGATCGATTAATACTTGGGTTGTAACGAGACCAAAATCTAATTCTATCCCGCATGGTTACTTGAATCCCCTTTAGTAATAATTCCTCACTTAAAGAAGAATGATTGTGGTAATTTCTTTCCCTCCATAGGCAGTAAATACAGGCAGCAATACATGCAGTTAAGATCTTCCTTTGCATCCGATCACCCTTCTATGATTTGCATATCCATTTTATCCACTGAGAAACCCCCCAAGGCATCCTATATTGGCATAGTAGCCACAGGAACAGCAGTGTGATTACCTTTTTACTATAAGCGCATTCAAAGTATAAATGTTCCACAGTCTCTAGTAGTATGTCGCACAACAGACATGTTCCATCGCTCACTGTAACCCCCCATTTTTTCAACCTATCCATGATACAACTTCTTGAGGGAGACTAACCAGAATATAAAGGAATGTTCGGGTACATTAAGTCTGTTCCATACAGCTGCTCATGGTTGGAATAGTGTTTGCTCTCCCACCAGCCATTTGTAGCATGAAGCAATAGTGAATTGTCCTCTTGGAGACGCTGTCCACACACCACATGAGAAACCTCCCGCGAGTTTTCCCTTAACTTTATTAATCTTTTTCCAATGCCAACTGCTATCTTGCGGTGGATTATGTTGCCAAAAATTTGTGTTGTGTAAGTATATACTGTTGATCCATCTCACCCATAGCAATTCTGGTCTATTCGCAATATCCCACACCTGTTGGCCAATGTGAGCCACATTCCATTTGTCACACTGCTTGAAGTTCAGGCCCCTTGATTTTCTGTCGCTGCAGACTTGCTCCCAACTCACTAGATCTTTTGGATGTAACACCCGTAATTTTTAATGCGGGATTTCGGTGTAATTAATTCTGTGTTTGTTCGAAATTAATGAACACGATGTTTGGGTGGATCCAAATCGGGTGAGAAATCAGTCCAAATAATAATAAATATAAATAGTTGCGGCCCGACTCGATATGGCCCAACGAATATCCACTTAATAAACTAATATATTTGAACCCAAGTTGAATTAACTAAAGAATAACAATAAGAGCCCAATTAATTTTAAAAAATACTACAAAGCCCAAACTTGAGCCCCAAAGAGAAAATCAAGTGATATTTTCCCCATTTTAAGGGACCAAACGCATGGACACCATCCCTATGCCTACTTTAGGTCTATTAATCCTTAGGCATCCTTAAAATGTGGGATTTTTAATTTGGAACAAGCCAAGGCACGTGTGTGACATATGACTACACTTAAAATCGGTATTTTTAATTAAATAAACAAAAAAAGTTAATCATTAACAAAATAAACGTAAAATGCAAACCATTAATAAAATAAAAGATTTCGTATGCCTGGTAACTCGTATTCCAAGGTTACGAGTTACTCTAATTCGTACTCCTGAGTACGAATTAGATCTGGTTTTTTTAAAACCCTATCCGCGACGAAGAAGACGAGACGACGACGAAGACGAGACGACGGCGACGACGAGAGACGACGAAGACCCTGCCCCATCACCTGCTGCACGCCGCCGCCGACGCCACCCCTCACCGGCCGCCTCTGCCCCGCCGCCTGTGCCATCACGCCGCCGACCCAAACCCGTCACCTCCCGCCGCGACATCAGCGCCCCGCCGTCCCGCCGCCCCGCGCCGCTTTCCCGCCTCCCCGCCGCGACCACCTGCCGCTGCCACGCCTCCCAGCCGCGACCCGTTGCCCCTCCGTGCCCCGCTGCCCGTCCGACGTGGCCGCTGCCCCGCCACGACCCGGCGGCCCGCCCTGCCACGTTGCCCGGCCACCCGACACGCTGCCCCGTGCCCCGCCCCCCGACGCCCCCCGCGCCCGCTGCCCGGTGCCCCGACGCCCCCCCCCCCCCCCCCCGATGCCTCGACAGCCCCCCGCGCCCGCTGTCCGACGCCCCGTCGCTGCCCCGCGCCCTGCTGGCCCGCCGCCCATACGACGTCGTACGTGCGAATAGTTTGGGTACCACATTACGATTCGAAATTCGATTTTTTGTGTAAATTTCATCATATCAAATGCTTTTATTGATTGTCCATTTGTTTGGTTTTTCTTTTAAATGTAGAATGAATTTCGATTCTTCTTACGGACCTATTGATAGCTCGGTGTTGACGATGCAGTCAAATCACCGTAGTAGGGATTTGTTGTTAGATGCGACAGCGTTAGATAGAACTATTAAGGTCGGGGCATTAGAGAATGTTGTGTGGGGTACTAGAGAAGCACCGAACGTCCTTCACGGTCGCTTATTAGGAAAGTTGAACGAGATGGGTCTGTACAGCGTCTACAGCTGTATGTCGCTGAGGGTTGACCCTCATTTGATTACAGTGTTGGTAGAGCGTTGGAGGAAGGAGATCCATACGTTTCATTTTTCTGTTGGGGAGGCGACCGTTACCTTACAGAACGTAGGTATATTGTGGGGTTTGCCTGTAGATGGTAGTTGTGTCACTGGTGTGATTTATACTAGGACGGTCACACAATGGATGGCTGAATTATTTCACCGCCGAAATATACTACGACTTGTACGCGACTCGACACCATTGTTTGAGTTATTATAAATTATCGACGAGGGATATGTTGATATCAGCCGGGGGGTTGGTTATATAGAAAATTATATCGTACGGCGAAGGTACGATTTACTATAACTCGTAAAATGGAAGTACGAGAGAATGTAATACGTAATCCAGGGATGCGAGTTACGTGAATTATTTCAATAATTCACGTAACTCGTACTCCCAGTTTACGAGATACTCTTATTATTGGCCGACACATGCATGGCCATGCAGGTTGGTCGAGCCCCTCGTAACTCGTATCTTCAGGATACGAATTAGTAACTCGTATGCTGGAGATACGAGTTACAACGCCATGTCAGCGCCATGTCAACAATTGACCAGTCTACAGCAACTCGTATCCCAGAAACATGAGTTACTAACTCGTATCCTGAAGGTACGAGTTACGTATGCCAGGTCAGGTCAACTGGTCAGCGTACCAGTTTAATTCGTATTCCCAGAATACGAGTTACTAACTCGTATTCTGGGAGTACGAAGTTTTTTATTTTATTAATGGTTTCCGTTTTTACGTTTAGTTTGTTAATGTTTGTTTTTTGGTTTATTTAATTAAAAATACCCTTAAAATCTCATATCAAAAATCGAACCCACATAACACGCTCAAGAAAACGAAAGTCCCAAAGACCCAAGAGAAAAAGAAGTAGGAAAGATCCAAAGAGAAGACAAGCTAGAGCAACAAGGATTCGGCCAAGATCATCATCACCGAAGCCATCGAATTAAGCTAGGAAGCAAGGTAGGCGTATTCTTCACCTACAACACATAAACAGATTCAATAAATTTCGAGCTTGGGTGTTTGACCTCTCAAACTTGAAATGTTGAATTGTGATCCATGTGATTTTCGATAACTGTTGCTTGCTCACTAATGCTGTGCGAAGTTTTGAACCCAATATATGGGTTTTGGGGAAATGTACTTGTATGACGTGCTTGATATGCTTAGGAGATAGTTCAGACATAGGAATAAACTTGCGTATGGTATGCGAGGGAATCGGGTGAATCTAGTAGGACTCAAAATTGGAGTTAAGACATATTGATCACTACTTTCAAGAAATCTCAACAATCGGGTAAATTAGATAGGACTCTCACTTCGTACTGCCCTAAAATCGGGCGATTTGTGCAAAAAGCAAGTCAGCCCTCAAATCGAACGAAATTGACCGAGCGATTCACAGAAATCAGGCGAATTACGCTGTAATAAGGTCGGGCAATTCTTCGCTGAAACACGTGTCGAGCAGCCGTGAAATCGCCGAACCCCTACTCCAAATTGGGCGAAACCCAGCGTCGCGAGGAAATCGGGCAAAATCGATAAGTCGCCAGGTTGATTATGAGTCGGGCGATTTCAGTCGTTCGAAACTTCGGCTGCTGAAGCAAATCGCCGAGCTTCTATCAAATCAGGAGATTTGTCCCTCGATGTGCCCTTCCCAAAAGCTCGAAACAAATCGGGCAAATTCACAGTTGAATCCAAATTGGGCGATTTCACTCGGGCTTCAAATCGGGCATCTCCACAACGAGTCAAGTTCAACTTGCCCTTCACAGATCGGGCGATTTCTATCGAAGCTTCCAAATCGGGCATTTCCAATCAAGGCCAAAACGGGCGATTCAAGTTGTGTAGCTGACGAGATCCCAAATTGTTTGCAAGTTGACCACATTGATGGGTTGACTTAAGGCTTAGCGTTAGTTGGGCTCCGACCCAAATCTAGGCCCATTCCCTTAGTTGACTTATAATTTATTTCAAGAACGGGCTTTAGTTTGAACTAAGCCCAACTCTATACTTAAGTAAATGTGAGCAATAGGAGTTAGAAGGCTACTGATACTTGGGGTAGATACGAAATGTTAATATTATTACTACGGTGAGAAATGACATATGTAATTTTATTTACGTAAAATGGCATAACGTGCAATTATTATTTTATGTGTTTTATAACACGTTCATGGCATGTCATGTCATATCACGACATTTGGGAGATGATGACCACGACGGTGGTGACACCCTTCGGGGTTGTTGAGTGGGGTAGAATGAGATGATTGTGACGATGAGGTTTCGCAGGGCACCTGGTGGGAGACAGGCGTGATCGATTTGTCTACTCAGGTGTGAGCAGTCTGAGGTGTAAACCACCTTATATTTAGCTCAGGGACGGCAGACAGGCGTGATCGATCTGTCTACCTGGGGAGAGCGTGGTAGCGCAACCCGGGGTGCAAAACCGTCGAGTGGGATTTCGGTTGTAGGTTGGTGCGGAGCGACCTGGTAGGAGGACATTGGCGTGATCGTTCAGTGCACTACCAGTGTAGGCTGCCGCGAGACTTGGGAGTAGCTACCCATTAGTCTTTTGCGCGCGGGGGTGCCGGAGTCTAACCTAGGGCCCTGATATTGAGATAGAGTAGAGTGTGAAACGAGCGTGCATTGCATTATATCATGCGGTGAGGTGTCCGCACTAGGGTGAGTGCACGCTGCATTTGCATGAATTCACCTATTGAGCACATCGCTCAGACCTTTATGTGTTGTAGGTCACGATGAGTCCAACGTCGGCGAACGTCAGGACTAGTTTGCGGCTGGTGGCGGTGACTCCACGGGCTTTTGAGGGCGAGAGCGGTACATGGATGCGACCTGTGGAACGGCTTTAGATATTTTGAATTTTGGGCTTCGGCCCGTGTAAAGATACCTTTTGTAAAACAATATATTATGATATGTATAGGTTTTTATCTAAAAGTTTTTATTAAATGGGCTTTCAGCGGCTTGCGCAGCGGAAATCCGCCAACTATTTCAATTAGAAAAGTAGGATCGTTACAGTTTCCCTCTGCCCCATGTGCCC
>JAPQWV010001969.1:0-67860 GCA_027422505.1 Craterostigma plantagineum | reverse complement strand
GTCGAGTTCTAAGCAACATCAGCCAGTTAAGGAACCACTGAAGAAAATCGGGCAATGAAGGAATCACCCGACCCAAAGAACGTTAAAATACTCATCACACACGGGAACCGCTGTCGGAACCGCTAAGCAATAAACACTAGAGGAGTCAACTGAGGGGGAATCCATCAGAAGAAACTGGGCTAAACCTAATCACCTTAAGACTTATCATTGGAGATTCCACTGTGAAATGAAGACCAAGCATCAGTCAACATGATTGCTCATGCCTTTGTCTCAACCACGGTCTTCAACGATCAAGACTTTAACGAGACCTGATTAAATCCATGCAGAAACTTATCAAGTTTGAGCATAGCCGAGCCTGGACAGCTGTTCCAAAACGACATTAAATGATGACCGATACAGAAACGGGTGTTCAAAGACAAGGCGAGATTGTTCACATGCAGGATACCTGCAGATGGAGGGCTTGATTGTGAAACTGTCAACGGACACGAGACTTGAAGACACTTGGGTCATACTCAGTAAATGAGGATTTCAAGCAGAGATTTAGAGAAGGTTGGTATGGACGACTGCTCAGAGGCCAACTCAAATGAGCACATCAAACATGAAGATGAAAAGGGCATGGCAAATACAACCAAATACCGGAGGGACATAGGTTTATTATACCTAACGGCCAGACTGGATACTTTATGCAGTATCGCTTTTGTGGACGGCGTCAGTCAAACTCCAAGGGTTATACCAATGGTGACCACGACGATTCCGAGATTGGCCAGAGAAGCACCAGTACATACCAGTGCCTCGATGACCGGTCAGTATCAATATTCAACAAGCAAGCTTAAGTGGCAACGACAGCTGAAGCAGAACCCATGGTGATTGGGAGTTACCGCTCTCATAACGCGGATATGACATCAGAAGACTGTGGCATCAAGAAAACTAACATCTCTGTATACCGTAACGATACAAGTGAATTAGCCACCATTCAGGATCCGGTATTCCAGTCAGACCAACCGAGACCAAGTTGACCTACGGTTGATCGTGCTGACCGAAGCAAGCGATCAGACCGGAGTGCCAGCTAACATGGATCAGCAAGCAGATGTGTTAGAAAACCAAAATTTGGATTGGTGATCGGATAGCGAATCCTATACCATGGCGATCGTCTATGAGCCTAGAATTAGCAGATTTTTACAGACCGGGATCCAGACATCTAAGCAAAAAGTTGTTCTACTTTCAGTAAAGCTGTTGCATTGGATGTCACGCGACGACAGGGTGAACATCCAACATTGTTTTGGGGATCATAGAATGAAAGAATCAGACACAACAGATCTTCTGCAACTACAATCACAAGATCGGTACTCCACTTAAAGATCATCAAAGGTCGTGTGACCAAGAAAGCGAGACTGAGGGACCTTCGACAAACCGGCAAGTGACAGACACACGAAACCGCTCTTCAAAGCTAAGTCTATCTTATCTCAAATGCTTTAGGACTGTTAGAAATATCTTAGAGTCCTAGCATGAAGTCAGGGAGAACGATGTTATATCAACATAAATGATATAACGCAGTTTCCTGGACTTTATAGAAAATGTTGCATTTTGATGAATTCAGTGCACAATTTTTCCGGTCATTTCTTCATAAAAACCAACACTTATCCCAGTCGATTTCAGCCAAAATCGAACTCTGTCAAATATTCACTACAGAAACTTAAACATATATCTTATATTGGTTTCAGCCAAGTTCTCATTACCTATACCGAATTCCTTCTGATACCGGGACTAGAATCTGTCCAATGAATATTATACCTTACCCATACAGCTGGCTAAAGACCGACTTTACTTTAATAATTGCACTGCATCAATGCACATATTAATATGTCTTGGCATAGCTCGCTTTGAGTTCGCAGGGTTATTTGAATGTGTGAATAGTCTTGTCATCAAAAAATCTCTGACAACGGGCAAGATGTAAAGTTCCGATGCACTGACGAAGAAGATAAGGATGGTCTGAAATACTGTTCACCCGTGACACAACACAACGGAATTCTCCAAGTATTTAAGGACTTCGCTCCCCCTTCGAAATTCATCAACTCACAATCAACTGAATGTTCAAAATGCCTAAGCCTCCAAAACATCCACCCCTTAGTCAGGATAAGCCTCACAACAGAAAAAGCCTAACTAGTCCAAATCCGATTTTCCTCTCAGATCATCTCAGAGTCGCAATGACTCGACATTGGACGCAAACCGACCCATTAGGGTATACAAAGACCTCTTGGCGGTCCAACAAAGACGTAAAGACGCTGTTTCGGACCAGCAATAATTCTAAAGCAAGTCCGACGGCACAGAAGGCTAGCTCTGGAAGCTTCTCTGTGGACTGGGCCCATGACACACATAAGAAGGCACTAGACGAACGAAGATGCCGCGGACAGGCAAGCCATCCTGACATTACAAGGACCCAAAGAAGAAGATGGCGCCCGCCCCAGTTTCTTGGTGGAGAAAAGGCCGGGAATCCAGCAAGAAACTGCAGTGGAGTTAGGTACACAATTTAAAGTGTAACGCATATTAATCTAGAGTTAGGTACACAATATAAAAATATACAACATACTAAGCTGCGCTTAGGTAGACATGGTTAAAATATAAAATATTAATCGAGAGTTATTAGACAATATTAAGATATACCACACATTAATCTAGAGGTAGGCCCAAAATATTAAAACATACAATATATTATTCCTCGAGTTTGACAAACGACAAAAGCATATTCAACATCCAATATAGTATATTGTTCTTTGGAACGTCGTGACTTGGGAGTGGTTTACGGGTCTCCAGCAATAATATTAATTTATGTACCATAGCACGCCTCAACTCTCAAGTCGCCCATGTGCATTATATACTACAGCTTTGGAGCTCGACTTGTTATTACACTTGCCAAGAAAATTCTCAGTTGTTGAACTTTGCATTCAATTTCAGTTCACATCTCTTTCCTGCTTCAAAAAAATGGCAGTAGGAGCTTACGCATCGGTGCTTACTCTCATGCGTTCTTTGGACAACGCTCTCCTACCTCCTCGCTGTAATAATATACTTCCAAACAAATCACGTATTGAAGAGCTGCAAGCAAAATTCAGCTCCTTGCAAGAGTCCCTCGAGCTTCATTCCTCGCTGGTGGCGAAAGGAGATGTAGCCCCACTCGATGATTCTGTGATTCAGCAGATTCGCCAAGTCGTAGTCGAGGCAGATGAAGTAATCGACAAGTTCATAGTAGATCGACTTCGTATTATTGGAGAACCCCATGATGATGACCAAATGGATGAGATCGAAAGCTCGTCTAATTTTTGCCGAGATGTAGAAGTGATGATCCAAAGGGTTGAGTCCATAAATAAAGAGTTGGTGACGATGACGGCCGAAAAAGATTGCAGAGAAGTTGTTCAACCGCGCAAAAAGTCTACTGACACACGGAGAATCGATTCGTCTGGCACGAACACTGTGGTAGGATTTGAGGATCACTCGGAAAAGATTATGGGTCAGCTCGTCGGGAAAAACCCTAATCTTCAAATCATCCAATTGCAGGAATGGGAGGTAGTGGTAAGACAACTCTTGCTCGACATGTATTTGATAGTAAATTTGTAAATGAACACTTCGACGTGCGCATTTGGCTCACGATTTCGCAAGAATACGATGATGTTCAGGAAATTCTTGAGGACCTCAAAAGGAAGGGTGTAATTGATGGTGATGATGGTGATTTAGGAACTAGTCTGTACCAGAAATTATTCGGTAGGAGGTACTTAATAGTTTATGGATGATGTTTGGAGCGTCGAAGCTTGGAATGGTTTGAAGTCCTTCTTTCCGAGTAACGGCAATAGAAGTCGAATCGTGATAACGACGAGGCTCTCCGATGTAGCCAACTCTTTAGCTCCCAACAACTGCTATTCCGTCGGTTTGTTCGATGAGGACAGAAGCTGGGCATTGTTCCGCGCAAATCTCTTTGCAGCGTCGAATTGGAGGAAATCGGAAAGAAATTGCGAAAAAATGCGGAGGACTTCCTCTGGCTCTCGTCGTGATTGGAGGGCTCATGGCAAAGTCCGACGGGGCAAGCGAGTACTGGGAGCTCGTCGCCGAGAATTTGAACTCATTCGTTGAGTCGAAAATCGAGGAGAACTGCTTGAGTATATTATCTCTGAGTTACGATAATTTGCCTCTTCATCTCAAGCCGTGTTTCCTTTACCTGGGGGTTTTTCCCGAAGATAGCGACATCGTAGTCTATCAACTCATCGAATCGTGGGTAGCAGAGGGGATCGTGAAAGCCGGCGAGAGGTAGGAGCATGGAAGAAGTTGCGATGGAGTACTTGCAAGATTTAATCGGCAGGAATATGGTCCTCGTTCGTAAACTGGGAAATCGCAGAAATATCAAAATTTGCGGCATCCACGACCTTCTGAGGCAACTATGCATCAAAGAATCTCACAAAGAGCAGTTCTTGAATGTGCCAACCGTACAACTAATACCGTTACTCAGCGACGACCCTTGTTTCATGTGTGGCAGCGAAGGGCCGTGCAAGAGGATTCAGCTAAGCACAGTGCTCGCTGATTCTCAGTCTACGGCTCGGACGAGCCCTTGGTTGCGATGTGTGTAGGGCTAAATATCCACGGCTTGATGGAGAGAGATCCATAAAGATAATCGACGAGATATTCAATGAAGTGTTGATATTCCTCAGGTCACCAAATTAAGGTTGTTGTCCATAGGGGATCCAAGTAATATCATTTGGGATCATATTTTATTAGAATCTCCATCGCCCGTACATCTACTTTGGAATTTACAGGCATTGTACCACACTGTGAGCGGTGACACGGGGGAAGTTCTACTACGTAGAATATGGGACATGCTGCAATTAAGACACCTCCGTTTGTTTTCACAAGAGTTGCCCTATCCTACTGACGACATATCCGTCTTGGAACATCTGCAAACGCTTAAAGGGATTAGACATTTTAGGTGTACGGAGGAAGTTGTCAGAAGAATCCCAAACCTAGTCAGATTAAGAGTGTCCTATGTCACGGCTCGTATTGGAGGAGATTTAAAATGGTCGCATTATTGCCTCAACAATCTCTCGCTTCTACGCAGCCTTCAATCGTTTACCGTAGGTTTCAGCTCTATCCCTTTCGATGTAAAGAGCATCTCATTCCCCACTCGCTGAAGAATTTATCCTTGACCAATGGAAGGATTAGTTGGGAAGACATGGCTGTGATTGGTTCACTTCCAAATCTTGAAGTTCTCAAGCTGTATGGTTATGCGTTTGTCGGCGATGAGTGGTGTACCGTTGAAGAACAGTTTCCGATGTTAAAGTACTTGAGAATAGAAAGATCGCAGCTTGTTAGTTGCAATCGGAGTCTAGTCACTTTAGGGCTCTTGAGAAGCTTGTGCTCATTGCGCTGTTTCGATTGGGGGAATTTCCTATGGATATAGGAGATATAAGTACGCTGTTAAGGATAGAGGTGCGCCTTTGCAGTAAGTGCATCGTCGAGTCTGTGAAGCAGATAGCAGAAGAGCAAGAGAACAACGGCAACGATCTCCTTCATGTTGATATCGAGGAGTGGGAGGAGTAGGAGGAGGCAAGAGATAAAAGTTTTTGTAAGTATCGCTCGTTAATTATAAACAAACGAATTAGATATTGACATAGTTTTTTTAGTTAGTTATTCCAATCCACTCATCAAAGCCATCTGCCAAGAATATTCCTAGTTGAACTTGCATTTAAGTATTGTATCTCGCTGTAGTAATACTAAGTGATGTCTGGGACAAAGTTATTATCGGAAAATATGGGACATCCCACAATTAAGGCACATCCCAAGTGTTGCCCGATCCTGACATGGATGCGAATGGCATGACCGTTTTGCAACATCTGCGTACGCTTAAAGTGATTTGATACTTCAGGTAATTGGTCGTATTATATGCCTCGACAATCTCCCTCCTACGCAAACTTATTTGCAGCTATGTTAGTTTGTCAGGCCGTAAGTTAATTTGGAAGGAGGGCATGGGTATGATTGGTTCGCTTCCCCGAATCTTGAAGTGCTCAAATAAGTTGTTTGTTGGCGACGAGTGGTGCACCGTTGAAGGACAATTCCCGAGATAAAAATACTTGAGAATGAACAGTTTGGATCTTGTTATTTGGCAATCAGAGTCTGGTCACTTTAGTGTTCTTGAGAAGCTTGTACTTGTCGAACCTGAGAAGTTGGAGCAACTTCCGTTGGATATCGGAGATATAAATACGCTACTACGAATAGAAATGCTAGATTGTAGCAAGTGCATCGTCGAGTCTGTGAAGCAGATAGCAGAAGAGCAAGAGAACGATGGAAACGATCTCCTTCATTTTGATATCAAGGACGAGGAGGAAGAGACGAGCAGTTTTGTTCGATTTATTTAAGCTTTCCTAATATTTGTTTTTTACTTCAATGTTGTCTTGTAATTTGTAATTGTTGTACTTTGTTCAGCATCATAATCGACTAAAAATCGGCTGATGGTTTGGATTTAAGAGCTTGAAGTTAGCACCTACTTATTATTCCCTTTTTCTCTATTAATTTTATGGCTAACTAAAATAATTAGCTCCTGCGAAATGGATATTCAACTCGTATGAAAGGAAAAACAAATAACAATAAGCCAATCTCAGCTGATCAAACGAGTTCGACAAAAAGAAAAAATAAAAGGCATTCATTCATATATCCCCCTCGAAGGTTTTTTCTTTAACCTATTTCCAGGTAGCCTTTTTTGCGTGTACGTTTTGATCTAAAGAGAGACTCTTAAAAGAGATTATCAATCAACTCAGAACGTACAGATCAACAGGTCTTTCTTTGCCCAGCATCTTATTAGCCGATATTTATTACACAAAAACATCATCGACGAGCAACATGAGAAGCAAAACTGTTGTATGAGAATTACATAGATAAAATTACAATAAGTACCAAAATCACTCATGCCTGTAAAAAGCTTGCGTATTTTGCACCGAGGAACAGCCTTTGGATGCAAAGCAATGCGCTTTTCGTAACCTCTGCATTTTCGTGTTCATCAGCTTCATCACTCGCTCTTTCGCTTTGAGGTCGGTCACAATGATTCGACCCGCGGAATGGTACTGAATGAACTGAGAGATATCATAGCAGGCTACGCGAGAGTCCTAGGATCGGTCGATGAATCCAATATTGTAATAAGGACCCTTAGAATCTGCATAAGAAAATAAATTATGTTTTCTTTATAGACATATGTGTTTGTGTGTGTGTGTGTCTGTGTGTGAAGATATGTAATAGAATGTTGCCTGAAAGTCATGTTCTTCAAAGTTGGTGATGTTTTCGCGCCAGAAAATGGATCTTTATGCATGGGTGACAGTCGAGGTGTCCGAGAAGCACTTCTTGTTTGTATTTGTCGAAAGAGCTTAGCGTCTTTATCTTATCCTTCAGTCCTTCTTCAAGCTGATTTAAACCTTCGAGCAGATCCTACGCATATCATAAGCAATAACGTGATCGACTTGCGAAAAATTTAGGAAATTTTATGAAGAGAGATGGAAAATGTGAAGTTTCCAATGTACTCAAGAGAGATCATATTTGAAGTGCTTTCTTATTCAGGCCGAAAGATTATCATCATTTATATACATCAATGAGATATTGTATCATAGAATCGCCTATCAAGAAACATGCGAATTGAATTTTCGCTATAAAGGAATCCATGCATTGGTTCCACATCTAACTTTAAACAATTTTAGTTTGATATACCTATTTCTCGTGGGATAACCTTAAAACGCTTCCTAAGACGTTATCAATTTTCTGTTTCGGCATATGATTTTGCAAGGAAGATGACTTAATGAAAGCCAAAAAGAATCCCACTCATCACTCCATGCTTGGGCTTTCAAATTTTGAACAATATGTGGCAGCGCCAAGTCAACCATCTGAGCAGCAAATGCCCCTTTGTGCAGTAAATTCCTAAGGGTCAATATAACGACACGAACAACCTGGCATAGTTTATTAAAAATTAAATTTCATGGGTAATCTACATATTAAGGATACATCCCAGCAAATTTATGTGACAGATCTACTGCGAAAGGATTGAGCAGCTCATACTCATGTTCGGCAGATCTATTGCGAACGAATTGCAAAAAGAAGCAAACTGCTTACTTTTTCTTTAGTGGATCCTTTAACAACTTCAATCATCCGAGGCAATGATCTTGAAGTAGCTAAGTACTCAATAGCTGGCTCGTAGTATGACAGGAGCCAGACACAGAGGCATGTTTCATAAAGGAGCTGATTAAAGGTTGAAGTCAGAAATGATCGGTCCACAAAAAAAATGAAAATGGGCATTCAGAGAAGTATATCAGAAATTTCAAAGGCATTGATGAAGGCACGTGAAAGAAGATTTTTGTATGAGGTGCCACGCGTTCAATTCAATTTTACCTGAATGGATTGTTGAGTGGATGCTGGATTAATTAGAGGACGAGCAACTTTACTCCATCTGCTTGAACGAACGAAGATCGTACTGCAGGCTCTTTCAACAATGTCGCAAGAGAGTTTATTGCTGTAGGAACGCCACGGCTTGGGTGGGATGGCTTCTTCAGCTGTGGCATATCGGACTATCAACAACTCTTGCCAATACAATTTCGACAAAGCATAACTATATGATATAGAAAATGGGACACACCTGTGAGCACAACCACTCAACGAGCCCCTTCAAAACATCATCTGTAGTAGTGGTCACTTTCTTTGAGTTTGACGCCCCGTTAGCAATGTCACTACCCAGGATTTTGGCCGCCCACTAGAGTTAAAAAAAAAACATTTTTTACACAAGTAAATCAAGTAAAACGTATTTCATGCCGCAACATGTACATGGCCACACCTTACTACCAACGAGAGTATCTTACAGCTTTTCTCTTGTATAAACCAATTACCTTTCCATAGCAATCTACAAAAGAGAAAAGAAACATGTTAGACAATGATTTTCTTCAGGGATATGATGGTTAGATGATGAAATATTAAATTACGAGACAGCAAGGATAGTTGAGATATAATGGAGCTCCTTCAGCTACATTCATATGAAAAAGAATATAAAAACTATTAGCAAGAAAATACTTGCCTCAAGAAAGGTTCGTATACATCTTCATCAGCAAGAGATTTATCATGAAACAACCGTGCTCTTTTCGGATTTGCTGCCATTTAGATCGTAGAACAATTTAAAGTCACCCAGAAATGAGTGGAAATTTTGAAGTTAAGAAAACTAGAATTCCTACTTACCAGAAAGCATTTCATCAATGAGAGCTAAAATATACTCCACCGTTTCTTCCTTGAAAATATCTCGTAAAATGCTTACAAAAACACGAATATAAGCTGGACCATCCTGTTGTTACAGATATTATTTCAAGCATCAAGTAACAGAAATTATGCATCAAAACTCAAACTCATTAAAACCACCCGCTTTACTGGAAGAAAGTATCTATGTGCAGAATGAATCCAATAAAACACCTCAATTGTTTATCCACAATCAACATATCAATTATACAAACATCAATCCTGCAACAGCAGGAAAATAAAACCAAAAGAGAAATAAAAATAAAACGAATGTCATTCAGAAAGAAACCTAAATATATTCAGCTTAAAAGATCAAATTTCGATCCCTCGAATTCCTAAGGAAAAAACATATCTTCAGATAATATTTTCCAACTTACATCATCCAGCAACTGAGCCTTGTAGTTCTCTGGCTTCTTATCATATCGTCGCAACAGCTGAAGCCCCGTCCCAGTGATCAGCTTCGTCGTCATATACGTTTCCCATGGAATATCTCTCCTCAATACCTTTCCAGTTCAATATTAAACAGAATCAAATTGAAAGCTCCGTATAGCTGAGCACATTGACGATGAACAGACACAGTAGGATGCATTCATTACCTGCTCCGTTGTCAATTCGGATTGAGCCATCTACAGTGAGATAACACCGTCGTCGGGGAGTCTCCGAGATCGAACAAATTCAACGCCTACAGATCGAATCCGAGATGTACAGTCTTGATGATGATGATGATGACGATGATGATGATGATTGAACGAACGGAGAACGTGGCAGAGTGCAAACTGCAAGTGGAAATTATTGTAATACAGATAATCGTCAAACATTCGGGAAACAAAATTGAGTATTGGGCTGGGCTTCGATTATGCGAATGGGCCGAGGCATTTTACAAACTTGCTGCATGTAATCATTATTGTTATTATCATACCATCATTAATATTGTTATTATTGAAAAAAAAATATTTTTCTTATCATTCTTCCCAAATAGACCACATGTCTAATTAGTGTTAACAAATCATAGGCCACCTAACACATAGGTATGATTTTCTTACCATCCTCCACAAATGCTATAATATTGCACATAACCCAACTATTATGTTTGACTCAGAATCCAAATATCAGTTATAAAACAAACTTGACTTTCAATACGACCGAGTGAATCGATCGACGACCACTTGATATATTCCTTGAGGAAACGGAAATTAGGTGTCTAAACTTAAAATTCCATATCTATTGAGTCATTAGACATGGAATTATATGTATCTGGTTGTGTAAGTGTTGTTCTCATAGCAAAAATGTACACGGACAATATACCATTTCTAAAATGAATTTTATCATATTCCGTTTTTATTCGTGTCTAGATAAAACATTAATTTATTTTGAAATAAATATAAATAACTGTTTCAGAATCCGTTTCTAATACTCATATTTAGACACGAAACGAACTTCGTATCTGTTTTCGTGTATATTATGTTCTCTTGTTGTGATAAAGGTCTATGTTACAATTATTTTGTTAGGATATGCGGAAATCCCCAATAATTATTTGCCCGAAAAATGACGATAATAAATAAAAGAGACGAAAAAATAAATTTGGACAGTGACACGAGATGTACGTGGTTCGGTCAGAATGACCTACGTCACGGACCGAAGGGTAGAACTTCTTTATTATGTGGAGTGATTACAGACACGTACACTGACGTGATACAAAAGCAGTTATACAACTAAGAGAAAGAAGCTAGAAATGATCGTAGAAGATCTCTTTTTGTGGTGGTTTTTACCTCGATCAAATCCCCGTATTTATAGGCAAATGTTTGCCTAATTCTTCCATGTGAAACCAAGCAGTTGCAATCCTTGTTCAAACTAAAAAAGCCCCGCCAACCAATTGAGAAATGAAACTCATGCTACTTTGACCATTCAGACCACATGGCTGCCAATCAAGTTCACACCAACAAAATTTCTATGTAGATGTATCTTTTGTTCTTCTTGTATTTGAATTAATAACCACAAATTATCACTTGATGTAGAATTAACCAAATCAACATTCACATCAAATTACATTTCTATCTTCACACATAATTACAAGCCAACCCAGTCGGGGGCGACCATAATAAGTGCTGCGATTAATTGTTCCTCAAGCAAGTTAAAGCATGCAAACACGCATCATTAAATTCAAATGGGGCATTTTTTTTAGCAATCTAGACATGGGTCGTGCGATCTTAGAAAAGTCCTAATGAACCTACGATAAAACCCAGCATGCCCTAGAAAACTCCTAATTGATCTCACGTTCGAGGGGACAGGTAGTTTTTCTATCGTTTCCAACTTAGCTCGGTCCACTTCGATTCCTTTAGATGAAATCTTATGGCCCATAACTATACCCTCTCGAACCATTAAATGACACTTTTCCCAATTAAGTGCCAAGTTCATTTCCTCGCATCGTGCGAGTACGAGCTTCAAATTTGACAAGCATGCATTGAATGACGAACCGAACACAGAAAAATCGTCCATAAATACCTCCATTATCTCACCTATCGTTCGTCGAATATGGCCATCATGCATCGCTGGGCAGGGGCATTGCAGAGATCGAATGGCATCCTTCGATATGCGAACGTTCCGAACGGGCACGTGAATATGGTCTTTTCCTGGTCCTCGGGTGCTATGGGGATCTGCAGATAACCTGACAAACCATCAAGAAAACAGTAAAATGAGTGACCGGCTAACTTTTCTAACATCTGATCAATGAACGGTAAAGGAAAGTGATCCTTTCTCGTGGCATCGTTCAACTTCCTGTAATCGATGCAGATGCGCCATCCAGTCACGGTCCTCATCGGAATCAGCTCGTTTCTCTCGTTGGCGACGATCGTCAGGCCTCCCTTCTTTGGGACCACTTGGACAGGGCTGACCCATGCGCTGTCTGAAATGGGATAGATCATCCCTGCGTCTAGTAACTTGATCACCTCCTTCTTGACGACGTCCTTCATATTAGGATTGAGTCGCCTCTGACGTTGCGCGACTGGCTTGAAATTGTCCTCCATGAGGATCTTGTGCGTACAGTAGCTCGGGTTGATACCCATTATGTCGGATATCTTCCATGCCAAGGCCTTTTTGTGTGCCTTCAACACGTCCAAGAGCTGTCCCTTCTGTCCGTCGTCGAGGCTCGATGAGATGATGACTGGTAGCCATCCGTTGCGTACTCGAGGTGGTCGGGCAGCGGCTTCAATTCCAGGACCGGTGGCTCCTCGACTAAGCTCTTTTCCTTGTCCTTTTCGCAGCTCTCGTCGATGGTTATGATAGGCTCATCGACCTCCTCTCCACACTCATCGATCGCCATAATCATCCTTGTTTCCTCCTCGCTCAAAACCTGTGATAGACCTTGCACAAAAAAGAGAAAATCGTGCTCAATGTATCTAAGTAGTAACACTTATCGTCATGCTCATTACTCGTTTTCATTGAATCGGTCATACTAAACATAACTTTTTCTCCATCTACGGTCAAAGTTAATGTTCCATTTCTAACGTCTATCATGGTCTCTCCCGTGGCTAGGAACGGTCTACCTAAAATCAACGGGACATTATCATCCTCCTCCATGTCTAAAATAACGAAATCAGTAGGAATTACGAACTTATCTACTTTAACTAAAACATCCTCGTATAACCCTCGAGGGTACTTTAATGACCTATCGGCTAACTGCAAGCTCATCCTAGTGGGTCGTGGCTCACCTAATCCTAAGCGCTTAAACATGGAATATGGCATTAAATTAATGCTAGCACCTAGGTCAGCTAACGCACGCTCAACAACTAAATCTCCTATAAGACAGGGAATAGTGAAACTCCCTGGGTCCTTGAGCTTCTTAGGGATCTTGCTTTGGAGTATCGTCGAGCACTCTCCTAGCAGGCATACTGTGGAAACGTGTTCGAGCTTCCTTCTGTTCGTCAGCAGGTCCTTCAAGAACTTGGCGAAGCTGGGCATCTGCGTAATAGCTTCAACAAACGATAAGTTAATATGCAATTCCTTACACATACCCATGAATTTACCAAACTGTGTCTCGTCCTTGTCCTTCTTCAGTCGAGTCGGGTAAGGGATCTTCGGCTGGTATGACTTCACCGGTGGTCGCTGGATCTCCTTCGCCTTTACCTTTCGGGCTCGACCTTCTCCTTCTCAGTTTTGGCCTTCTCGACATCATCGCCTCCGATCTCCTCCACTTCGGGCTCGTCGTGGCTCTCGAAGTTGGCGTTCTCCTTCTCCTTCTTCTTGGCGGGCACTTCTTGCAGTTCTCGTCCGTTCCTCGGCGTCACCGCCTTGCAGGACTCCTTTGGATTCGGCTCGGTGTAGCTTGGGAGCGATCCCTGAGTACGCCCCGCCAATTGTTTTGCCATCTGGCCCACCTGTTGCTCCAGCTTCTTGAGCGAGGCATCCGTGTCTGGGCACGCACGTCGTTCGCTTCCATTTACTCCTCCATCTTCGTCATTCGACTCTCGTGGGCTGCGGTGGTGCTGCTGAAGTTCGTGAGGAGCGCCTTCATCATATCCTTTATGTCCCTCATGTCGTCAGATCCTCCTGTGGGTGCGTTCTGATACTGGCGTGGTGCTCCGTTTTGGAAATCGGACGGCCTAGGCTAAAATCCTGGCTGTCCTTGCCGGTGGTGTTCTGATTCCCATACGCCAAGTTAGGGTGCGCTCGGGGTTGGAAACTTCGCTGGCCACCTTGGTAATTGCCCATATAATCTACGTGCTCTAGCGACTGCCCAAGTTGGCACTCTGAGGTCTCGTGGGCTGCGCCACAAATCCCATACAGTGGTACGTATGGCGTATGCTGCATCAGTGCAGTGGTCGTCACGGCATTCACGGGTTGAGTCTGCCCGAATTTCGGGAGTACTGCGCCGATGACTGTCTGCAACTGAGAGTTCGTCGTAGCGATTTATTGCTGAAGCGCCTCAAATTTGGCATTCGTGGTCGTCTCCTCGCTCACTCCGAATACGCCGGGTGTCTTCATCCTTGTATTGCCCCTCATGAAGCTATTCTTCGAGTAGTCCTCAATTAGATTCCAAGCATCGGTTACGTTGAGCTTCACGAGTCCTCCTCCTGCGGCTCCATCTAGCATGTGAACGTTCTGATCATTGAGCCCCTCGTGAAATCGATTGATCTGAGCTGCATTTGACATCCCGTGTTGCGGGCATCTCTTCAGTAACGCCTTATAGTGCTCCCATACCTCGTAGAGGTTTTCTGAGTCCTTCCGGTGGACAAGTGATATCTCTGTCTTCAGCCTTTGAACCTTTGATAGTGGGAAGTAGTGGCCAATGAAGGCCGCTCGCATCTCTTCCCACGTGGTGATCGATCTGGGCGGCAATATCTCCAACCAGTCCTTCGCCCTGAACTTCAACGAGAACAGGAATAGCATCAGCTTGATCGCATCGCCCGAGACCATGTTGATCTTGATCGTGTCGGTGATGGTTAAGAAATCCTTCAGATGGAGTAGGGATCGTCATCGGGATTGCCCTCAAACTGGGCCGTCTGAAAAATCATTTGAAGCCAAGAATGCTTCAACTCAATGTTGTTATTCTCGATCGGGGGATGACAATCGCCGACTCAGTACCGCCTAGCGCGACATTCTTGAGGAGATCTTGTAGGGATGGCTCCTCCTCGTGACGGGCACTCTATGGTCCGCCACTCTTACTTTTGTGTAAGGACTATCTACGGCTGCCTCTACACGTGAGTATTGGGTCGATTCTTGCGAACTGTCCTCTGACTAACTAACTAGATGGTCCTGAGAGCTAGTGAAAGCTCCTTCGGTGTCGTACTTGAGTTTCCTTCGTAATTTCCGCTCGAAATCTGGGTCTGCGTCAACAATGGGACCCGATAGATGGCTTCGGGTCATTCACCGCTGAATCGTACCTTCAACAAGTGAAAACAAAAATTAGCAAAAAAATAAATAAATACGTCGAAAATATAACGAGACTAATGATGACGTAGGAAGACAAATAACACAAATAACGCAAATAGTAAAAAGCAAAAAAAAAAACGTCAAATAAAGTGGCTAAAGTGCCAAACTATGGTGTTCCTAATATCAATCTATTCCCCGACAACGGCGCCAAAAACTTGATCGACACGTGGTGTGCTAATATAATTTGCAAGTGCGACAAGTAATAAAATAAAACGAATACCTAATTACTATCATCAATGTGCGATAGGCAGTTGACATATCATTTGTAATGCTTTAAAGTGAGCAAACGAGTATCGAACACGAGGAATAAACTACGTACTAGTAGTGACCTATCGACTCGATATTCAGCCTAAATAAATACGCAGATGATTTTACGAACTATCCTAACATATTACGCCTAAATCAACTAGAGATTCAAAGAACACGCCTAAACTAGTAGAGAGCTTTCAGATAATAAGGATGTGCTCGGGATTCGAATCCCGCTAGGTATTATCACCTAAGACAGCGAAATATCGTGCCTACGTGATTCTTGACTAGATCGCAGTAATTTTCCTACCCGCTTGCGAGTTTGCTGTGGCCTTAAATGCTCGCGGGGATCTAAAATTCAGTAATTACTAACAGCGAGGGTCGTGTATTTGCTTTCGCACATACTCGAATCCTATCATCTACGAACGGCCTAATCGTGTTGTTTAGCTGTTGCCCTAAATGATTTTCCATGCATTCACTTTAACACATAGACATATTAAAGCGAAGAAACAAATTCATAGAACGACAAATAGTCAGAATACGCAGGTCACGATAAACATATACCGTATATACGCAATAACCTAGCGTTCATCTAAGCCCAAAAACACATAGGGAATTTAGCTACTCATAATAGACGGGAAAACAGCGAAAGAAATAGAGAACAGAGAAGAAAGACTCGTGATCTTGAATACTGGTGAATTAGGGATGGTAGTGTGGATGAATCTTCGTTCTTCGTTCAATTGGGCGTGATTGCGTCGCTGATCCGTCTATCGTGCTCCGGGATGTAATTCCTTGTTCTTCAAAGGCTCTTTTTCGTCTCTTAATTGATTAGGGTTGATATCTGGTAAGTGTTTCCCTTTTCTGAGTCGAATTTGGGCTTTAATACCGAAATTCGCTATTGTCACGGCCTGGGACATACATGGGCCTTCATGGCCGTGACAGTCGTTGTTTTGCCTCTCGCGCTTTCTGCCAAGTGTCACGGCTAAGTGCACTGGGTGTCACGGCCGTGACTGCTGAACTTCGACTCTCTGCCAAGTGTCACGGCCAAGTCACTGGGTGTCACGACCGTCACGGCCTCGTGCACTAGGTGTCACGGCCGTGATTGAGTCGTTGGTTGGCCTCTGTCCCTTGTCACGGCCTTGTGCACTAGGTGTCACGGTCTTGACCGACACTAGTTTTCATCGTCTTCGCATCGTTTTGCCTCGTTTTCGCTCATTTTCGCCCGAAATGCGTCCTAATGCCTTAAAATACCAAAATAAGTAGAAATAGGGTTAATAAGTGCACAAGATGACTACGGAAACTCTATTATGAGCCAATTAAATACTACGATAAACGTACTACAATACGTTTATCATGACCCTTTTTCTTGCAAAAATTACAGACTTTATTTTGTACCCGGATTTACCTTTCTTTAGATCTGCTACTTTCAGCGTCTCTATGTTCTGGTCATCCCCGTGCAAACAGGCCTTCTACCTGGCTACCACTATTTCTCAGTAATATCCCTGTCTATCTGTTCTTTCCATTGTAATGCAGATTTGACACTAGAATACGATATCGTATCTTTCCCATATATTATAGTGTCACGAAAATGCTTTAAAGATGAGGGAAGGGAACACAACAATATTATGGCCTGATCTTCGTCCCTCACTTTGACTTCTACGTTCGCTAAATCAATAATGATAGAATCAAATTTATCGAGATGCGAAAGAATAGAAGTACCTTCCGTCATTTTCTACTGTATAGCTTCTGCTTTAAATAAAGCCGGTTCTCCTTAGTCTTCTTCATGTAGATAGCTTTTAACGCATCCCACATACCCATGGTCGTAGTCTCCGTGGAAACTTCTTGTAAAACCTCGTAAGAGAGATTTAATATAATAGCCGATCTGGCTTTCTTGTCCAATTCATTAAATTGACCTTCATTTTGGTTGGTTTCTTCTTTACGCCTTCAAGCGCCACCTCACAACTGTCTTGAATGAGTATGGCCTCCATCTTGAGACTCCACATTGCAAAGTTGACATTTCTGTCGAACTTTTTAATTGACATTTTTGTTATCGTCATGGTGGCTAAAAATAAATCGGGTTGGCTCTGATACCAATTTGTTAGGATATGCGGAAATCCCCGATAATTATTTGCCCGAAAAATGACGATAATAAATAAAAGAGACGAAAAAATAAATTTGGAAAGTGACACGAGATATACGTGGTTCGGTCAGAATGACCTACGTCCACGGGCCGGAGGGTAGAACTTCTTTATTATGTGGAGTGATTACAGACACGTACACTGACGTGATACAAAAGCAGTTATACAACTAGGAGAAAGAAGCTAGAAATGATCGTAGAAGATCTCTTTTTGTGGTGGTTTTTGCATCGATCAAATCCCGTATTTATAGGCAAATGTTTGCCTAATTCTTCCATGTGAAACCAAGCAGTTGCAATCCTTGTTCAAGCTAAAAAGCCACGCCAACCGATTGAGAAATGAAACTCATGCTACTTTGACCATTCAGACCACATGGCTGCCAATCAAGTTCACACCAACAATTTTCTATTTAGCTGTATCTTTTGTTCTTCTTGTATTTGAATTAATAACCACAAAATATCAACTTGATGTAGAATTAACCCAAATCAACACTCACATCAAATTACGTTTCTATCTTAACACATAATTACAAGTCAACCTTGTGTCTTTCCCTCATTTAATGGTACCATCTCCAAATTCTCCTTATCATCGCGGCCGCCCGGGATCGAGACCTCGCCGGGCCCCACGTCAGGAACGAGAAAAACAAACCCTAAAGTCGATATCCTCAAAACGTTCCTAATCAACACAGTCAACCAAAGATTCTCGAAATGGTCCCTCCTAACGCCCAACAAGTGAAGTACCATCCCGCCCCCCACTTCGAGGTGAGCGATCCCACGCTATCGATGCACATCAATAGCGCGAAGAACGTCCCCTCGATGCCCAACGGGCAAAGTTGGGAGCTCAAGACCATCATCGGCATCCATCGTATTCTGCTGACGATTCTCGAGACGCACTCCTCGAGGATCACGAAGAAGGGGTCAGGAATCCCCAGGGATAAGTTCCAACGAAGGATGAATAGGACGTCGAGCATTCCCGAGGCGCCGTACATGAGCTGGGCGTAGAAGAGGAGGCGTCTGAAGCGTAGGTGTTTTAGGGTTTTGTGGTATATTACGACGCCTACGATCGATGCCATCGCCCCTATTGCGTAGATTAGCCCAACAAACTCCTGCAATGTGATTCAATAACGTGAACAATGATTCAATACTGCCTTAACTACAATTGTTCAAATTCCTCATTGGACATTTATCGGATAATTCAAGCTTTTCAAACCACTATATATATAAGCGGCTCTCTCCCCTATCACCGAGTGGTTTTAGAAGACCCCTCGATTTCTAATAACAGGATAACTTGTTGCTGACGATATAAATTTAGGATATGATGCACTTCATTTTAAGCTTAAGCTATTACATGAATGAGTCATTTAATATGGTTTCAGAGCTCATGGACCAAATAGGCTGCTGAGTAAAATCATTGCGACCACTCGTTTAAGAAATTACACGTTTAAAGTTAGATTAAAGAAATCAGCCTAAACGTGATAGGGCGTGTTGGAAATATAATATATAATTAAAATGGTACACTGCCTACAAGATTGGACTTTTAGGTGAATTTATCATTTAATGTAAGATAACCTGAGAAAAGCTAGGGCCGGCCTTTGGATCGGTGTACCAATAGAATTGCCCTTCGTGCGTGCTGATGCTTAGGGCCAAAGAGAGATACATGTACAGCGAAGGCTTCCACACTTGCGGGATTTTGATCGTTCTGTACATCTCCACCGTGGCTTCTCTCAATTTTCGCTCGCCTGCAGAAACAAAATATAACCATATATTCTCCTATTAGTTTCAATTTTTGTCGTAAATTATTTTTGACATTTTCTGCTCTTGTTTTTTTTTTTTTCGAAAGGATTAGGCGACGATTTTCAGAGGAATTTCTGGTCGAATTTTGTCTCATTGATTTGTGCTTTCTTGTTTAGCTTTACTGCTATTATTAGAACTCACGAGGTTCGAAAAACTAAAAATATAAGTACAAAATAGGGGTGTTCAAAAGTTGGTAAACCGACCCTAGCGAACCGATACCGAAAGTTCGGTACAAACCGAATACCGAAATTTCGGTTCGGTTCGGTTCGGTATTCGGTATAAAAAAATTTGAACCGAAATTTTTCGGTAATTTCGGTTCGGTATTTCGGTTACCGAAAAAAAACGAATTACCGAAATATATATAATAATATATAATGATATAAAATAAACGAAATATATATTATACATAATATACATAATATATATATTACAATTAACATAAAAATAAAATAAGAAAAAAATAATTAAAAAATAGGAAAAATAATTTAAAAATACGATAAAATAAAAATATGAAGAATTAAATATATCTAATTTCATAAACATTAATTTTTGGTTTTTTTTAATTTAGTTCGGTTTTTTCGGTTATTTATCGAAAATAACCGAAATATTTCGATAATTACTGAACCGTACCGATTAACTTTGATTCGGTATTCGGTTTGAGATTTTTATAACCGAAAATTTCGGTTACCGAAGGTTCGGTACGGTAATTACCGTTTGAACACCCCTAGTACAAAATATGGTGATGATTTTATATATATGTTGGACTGTTTTATTGATCTTGACCATTGAAATAGTTAAAAGCTTCCCCAGTAGGTTCCGTTTAAATCTGAACGCGATGTTATATTACTCTACGAAATTTCCTATGCGTTATTGTCGACTCTATCTCTAGACTATTAATAACAAAACTCCACATGCATTTATTACTCTAATTTTGATCTATATCGCCATTAGTTATGATAATGAAATGGAAAGTCTTACATCCTTATCGAGGTTAGTTGACTTAAGAACCACCTTCGAATCCACATCTTAGTCATTTTCTTAATTTCTCACATTAAAAATATAATGTCCTAAGAAATCAAAATACTGACCTTCTTAGGAACATGGACATCATCATCTTCCTCGGCTGTCTTCACCTCATAGATCACAAACCCTAAGAAAATTAACGACGCCGCCGGAATTGCAAGAAGCCCCAAAGATACCTACACGCAAACGGAAATCAAACAATTTAACCCAATTCGTTTAGATTTTCTACACGTTGAATTTTTTGTAGTGCCCAATTAATAGATTAATTGGTGTACCAATATGCTGAATAGTGGTAATCTAACCATGTGTCTACTTTTGAGTTGAGTTGGATTATACTTAAGTGGGCAGATAAAACAATCTCTAACGGTGTGTTAGATTTGATGAAGTTAGTGAAGAAAGAAATAGTAATGGAAACCAAAAATTAGTATTTATGCTTGATTGATTAGAGAATCAGACGAGGAAAGGAAAGGAAAAGAAAAGAAATTCAAACTAAATTAAAGCTTGAACCCTGGAAATAATCGAGTTCTTCACCAATTAGTGAGGAAAAGGAAAGAAAAAAGTCGGTGAAAATCATTCCCTGACCACTTTTCACGATCCAAACGCAACGCAAAAAAATAAAAAGAAAACGAGAAGAAACCTGAGCGCCAATGCTGTGTACGAAAACCCCGCTAGTCGAGTACCCGAACAGTGCGCCGACCGACGAGCAGAACCCGCAAAGGCTCTGCATGTCGGCCGCCAACGCCCTAACCTCTATGCTATTCCTCGCAATGCAGGCGTCTATAGTTACGTCGGCCACCGCCACGCCGGCGGCGATCCCTATCATTCCGACGAGGGCGGCGGCCGCCGGAATCCTGCCGCCGCCTGCCGCCACCGCCAGGGAGGAGAAGACCCCGACGGCTCCGGCGAGCACAAAGTAGGGCCTTCGATGGTACCCTCTGAAGGAAAAAACGTCGGTCATCATTCCCCACACGGCTTCATCACCCAAGGATGTAATAAAGTCCAATGAATAGCTGAACCTGGAAGGCTGAACTCTTTGTACGTCTTTCCAATAGTAGTCTGAGACGACCTTGAAGAAGGAGTTGGAGAAGCCCTGGCTAAAGCCGTAGACGAGCACCACGCCGAGCACGAAAGTAGGGTTTAGGGTCGAAGATAGCATTCGCAGCCATTGGATGGGTTCGAGGGCGACCGAGGCGAAGATGGCTCGGTGGTTCGTGGACCTCGGCTCGGAAGGATGGCATTGGTTGGTTGTGGTGCTGGTCAAGGGCTGCTTTTCTTCAAGAGGATTTGCTACCTCGAGATCTTGCATTTCTTTTGAGATGGAGACCGTTGAAAGTAGTAGTAAGATCTCTCACTCATGTTGTGATGGGATATTTTGTTTTTCTTTTGTTCTAGCTAGGGAGTATTATTGTTATTGTTTAGTTTATAAGTTGTTGTAGGGTTATCTGTTTCGTCAACTTCCGAGTGAAGATTTAGTTTAGTCTATTTTTATTTTTCTTGTAGGAATAATGTGCCCGTGTATCTACCTATCCCTCGGGAAATAACAAGTTTTAGTTTAGTATTAGAAAATTGCGATCGATGGACAAGTTGTCGATCTCAGATTTAGATTCTTGGTAGGCTTTCAAAGTTTGAAACACATGCTCAGCACCATCTCCCAAGTCCAATATACATTCACCTTCTTACACGAGCTCTGTTATAAAAAAAACCCTAACATCAATCGATCTTAACAGAAGAATATATCAACCTAGTGAACCAAAAGCAAGCGCAGAACCCGACCGCCCCGGTCAGCGCGGAAAAACCATACGAAGCCACCAACGCCTGCCCAACCCACGCTGCCCGAGACGTGGGGCCCTCAAGGTAGAACGCAGCGTAGAGAAAGAGATAAAGCGCTGACGACCCCGACGTAAAATAAGATCTCCACCACCAACGATAATCCCCGACGCAAAGATAAAAGTAGCATAGCACTACGCTCGCCTCTGCACAAACAACTACCAGCACCACCACCACCACCACGAGCAAGCCGATTAAATAGTGGTAGTATCGACTCACCACACGGAGGTTAAAACGTAGAAGAGCTCGACGTAAACGGCCGAAAACGGAAGGGACCCACCTATCAAGACGGTGAGGGCCGGGCTCGTGTGCCAAGCCCGCTTCGGGATCGATCTCGGGATTTCTCCGGTCTTCACGGGAAACTCGATCGCGGGCCTCCCGAACCCCGCATAGCTCCCAAAGAAAACGAGCGGGCCCGACACGAGCGGCCCGGCCCGAAAAGTGTTAAGGCCCCAGACGAGCCCGTCGATGGCGGAGAGGGCGATGATCGCGAATCCAGGGAAGATAACCGACGCCTTGAAGGCAAACTTCCTTCCGTCAGTTCCTCCGAGCGCCTTGCAGAGACGAGCAGAGGCGTAGCCCGAGAAGAAGCCCGCGGAGGCGTAGAGCGGCAACGTTGCGGGCCTTGGGCGGAAGAAGCCCGCGAGGGTCGTCCCGAGGAGGTGGACTCCGATCCCGACGTGGATGCAGAGGAGTTCGGAGGCGGGCGGCGGGCGGAAAACGTCGGTGTGGAGCGATTTCCAACCGTTGATCTCTTCTGGGCCTCGTCTGCGGGCCCGAGATTGTTGTACTTCGATATGTCTTGGTGGAGCGTTCGAAGCATTATCGCGGCATTACGCCAGAGAGGAAGAGGACGATCCCGAGGGAGTTGGCTATGGAGTACCAACGTATTTGATCGTCGGCGAGCGTGAGGTACGTGTCCCACCTCGATGACCACGCCACGTCGCTCTCCTAGAAATGGAGTTCGTCTCGTTACAAACGAATTGCGTGCGTCGGAAAAAAAAAAGAAAAAAAAGCAAACGGAGGGATGTATGGCGGAAACCTGGAAAGAAACGTCGTACGTGAATATGATATCTCGACGATGTCCGACTTCTTGACGCCAATTCGAAGAGTCGACGATTGATTTCCACATTCGACTTCGACGAGGGTCGCACGTAGTGACTGGAGTTCCACATTCCTTCATATTCGTGTTTGACGCTGAAATGCGTTGAATGATGATTCACCTAAAAGCTCATAAAATCTTAGTAGCAATGGTTTGGGGCCCCACTTTACATACAACTATGTATGTGCTTTATCATACGTCTAACTTTATGACCCTCGTGACCAGGCTGATTTCTTCTTATCTAGCCTTAGACTTGTAATTTTCTTCTAAAGGATGATCGTGGGGATTCACAGCCACGACCTATTTGTTTGATTCTCTGATATCATGTTAAATGCTCACTTCACCTAAAAGTTTAAGCTTTAATGGACTGTATCATATTTTTACGTTGTACATTTTATTCTGGCATGTCGAAACAAACTAATGTATTCTTGTATAAGCTGAATGAAGAAGAAATCGAACCTAGAAGGCTCGACCTCGAAGCCTACAATTCGGGAGGAATCCCTTCCCTCGTCCATGCGATACTTGACGGTGAAACTCAAATGGTTGTGGATAAAGTAACTTACTTCCTTGCTCTGCAAACAATAGTAGCAATCAACATACGAGAAAAAAAAGTACTACTAATTAATTACGCCAATTAGTCGTCTGCCTACTCCATCGTGATTCCCTTTGAAACCGACGGGAAATCCCATTTCATAGACGGAGCCAAGCCATCTTCTTCTTGCGCCGTTCTAACAACCAGTGGAAGATTGTCCAAAATCCTGCGAAGAAAAAGCGACTGTTATGACAACGTATTAGCTAAAGGTGCAAGAAATGATTTCGTTCGACAGACATGTTGGCACGATATCCATTTTTTATCTTCTCCTCGAAATCTTTAGCAGCTTTTGAATCGAGCGTTACCGACAGACGATGATGCACGTTTGTGGTTCTCTCATTTTGAACTGCAACATAATAGGGAAAAAAAGAAAAAAAAAATAGCCCGGTAAAACTTGGATTGGTAACATGTTTCAAAGTTTGAATGAGTGTCGAATACCAACCACGTAAGGAGAGTTCTGAAGATGAAGCACATCTCCGAGACTTGCTGGGCTGCCTAACATCCTCGGAGGCAAAAACGAAGAGAGTAATACGAGTAAGGAATCTGAGTCTTAGCAGATGTCAATTTGCTTAGTTTAACATTCAGAGAATCACCCTGAAACACAAAATTAGGTCAAGAACACGTGAATCAGTATCTTACTCCATGCTTTAGCCCATGTTATGCTTGGATAGGATGTTTGGTCAGTACGCAATAAATTCTCTCACTTTGTCCAAGTTACTATGGCATTCGTCTTACACGCATATTGTCAAACATGTGGCACGCTTGTTCAAGAACTGCGTATATCACCTTATAATCCAATGAATATCCATGCTGAATAGCACATAACTAGAATCTCTGTCTTCAAACTATGATTTGAGCACGACGAAGATCAAGAACAACACTACAACTTCCAATTTAATGAAACGGAAAAATAAACAGTGGAATAGTAAAGGAAAAATAAACAAAATGGGACCTTTTGAAAGTCTCGAGGGGCGTCGCGGGGAAGATAGAGGCCGAGGGTGTTTTGGGATAACATAAGGATTGAGGAGATGATGAAGATCATTGTAGGAACCGTACCGAATCCAACCGCAGCCAATTCCATTTCTGTAAATCGAAGAGCAGTTCATTGCAGATGCAGATATAGAGTGAGTGGTGATGATGGTCTTCTTTGTTTTTTCAGTTGACTAATTGACTTAGAGAAGCTCTATGAAGTCCATGGCATTGACTTGCCTATCACCTTCAGGCAGTTAAAAGTCTAGCTCTAGCCGAGGTTATTATTGGTATTTTTATAAAATAATTAAAAAACAAAAAACCAAATAAATACAAAGCAATAATAAAATAGAGGATCTCGTACTCTTTTTTTTGCGAGTTAACGTAACTCGTAAAAACAGAGTACGATTTAGATCTACATTTAAAAAGCCCTACATCAGCCGCGACGAAGAAGACGAGGAGACGAAGAAGCCGGCTCGACGACGACGAAGACGACGAAGCTCTGTGGCACGCCGCCACCTCGTCCTTGAGGCCGCCACACAACCACACACGCACCGTCCGCCGCCGCCTTGCTGCCCGCCACCGGGTTCGACGAAGCTTCTGCCCGAGCCCCGCCACCGGCTCGACGACGTCCTACGCGCGATCCGTCGGGTAAGCGGAAAAGTGACGATACGAAATACGTTTTTTGGTGTTAATTTAATCATTATAGAATCTGGTTTCGGTTTTTATTGTAGAATGATTTGGATTCTTCTTACTGGCCCGGTGTTGACGATGCAGTCAAATCACCGTAGTAGGATTATTGTTGATGCGAATGCGATAGATATAACTATTAAGATTAGTCGTTAGAGATGTAATGTGGGGTACGTGAAAGCACCGAATGTCCTACACGGTCGCTATTAGGGAAGTTGAACGATACGAGTTATATGAATTATTGGGACAACCTGCATGCCCATGCAGGTTGGCCAGCCACCGACATAACTCGTAAACGGATTACAAGTTAGTAACTCATAATCTATTTATACGAGTTACGTCGTTGACAGTCAACCGACCACCGTGGCACCGTAACTCATATAAACAGGTTACGAGTTAATAACTCGTAATCACGAAATCCTCTATTTTATTAATACTTCTGCTTTTGTATTTATTTCGTTAATGATTTTTATTTTTTAATTATTTTATAAAAATACCTTAATTGTTTATAATGATGCTTAAATTATACAGAGAAAATACAAGTTAACGCACTTGTGCTTTTAGGGAAATATTAATTTAGTTCACTCGCTAAATAGGCACGACAACGAAACACCTCTTTCTGTAAGAATAACTAACTTATTTAATGATTGGCAAAAGAATTTGAAAAGCTAGATAATGAAAGTTATATTTAAATAAGGGCAACTTTGGTGTGTCCCGTCAGAAAAAAAAAATTAGTTTTAGGATCCGCTTTGTTCAGTAACACTTCATTGTTCTGAAATAACACAAACGATAATCCGATAACAATTCATATGGTCTTATCTCTAAATTTTGGTCCTTTAAACTAATGTTTTTTCGCAAAAGGTATTCATCCTATTTTAGAACATTTTTGGGCCCGGGCAGTTTTCATTTAGACCCCTGTCAGGGCCTGTATTTAGAATTCAGGCCCTGTCAGGAAAAGAATTAGTCTTAAGAACCCGAATTTGTTCAGTAACACTTCATTGTTCTCCAGTAACACTTCATTGTTATGAAATAACACTTCATTGTTCTGAAATAACACAAAACGATAATCCGATAACAGTTCACATATTAGGTCATTATCTCTAAATTTTGGGTCCTTTAAACTTAAATTTTTTTTTCCGAAAAGGGTCTTCATCCTATTTAGAGCATTTTTGGGGCCTGAAAATAATATACCCTTTAAATAAATTAACTCAGTGAACACTAGCTAATGAGTGTTGGCCATTGCTCAAGGTATCACTAGTCGAAGCCATGATGATCAAATTCATTAAATTAATTAAAGCAACTTCAATTGTTGAAGAAAATCTAAAAAGAAAACAAGGAAAATAAAGAAATTGAAAAATGGTAAATTATCATTCAGCCCCCAAAAGTGATTAAAATAGTTTTCAGGACCTTAAGAAAAAAATTTAGTTTAAAGGATCAACTTTTCGTAAAATTTAAAGATAAGGACCAACTGTTATAAAGTGTGTATGAATTGTTATCGGATGATCGTTTTCTGTTATTTTCATAACAATGTACTGTTATTGTGGGAACAATGAATGTTTACTGCAGACCAATAAATTGTTACTGAATAACGAGTCCTTAAAACTAATTTTTTTCTGACAGGGTCTAAACAAAAATTTCAGACCCTGACAGGGACTGAACAAAAATTTCCCCTTGAAAATAGACGCAGCAAAGGACCACGCCCGGAAGCTGAGCCATTTTTGTCTTTTGCTGTGCTAAAGCCTAAAGTCCATAAATATTTGAATTATGAAGTGCAGCCTTAGTCCGTAAACCATGGCTCGTTTTCTCTCTGTCATCATAGCAATTAAGTCTTTCTCTCTCTCTCTCTCTCTCTCTCTCAATCAACAATAATAATAATAACGTTACTCATTGAACCCCATAAGATGACTCGCGTAGAATGATTAACGACGATCGCATTCCCTCTTGTCGTTGCAAGTAGATCTACTTTTGGTAGCTCAACTTTCGTTTGAAAGCTGAGCCAAGAAATGGGCCATGTCTTCCCTTAGAATTTAAATTTTATTTCCAAAAGTAGCTTTTAAGGGTTCTTTATCTGTTCTTCGTTACTCTCTGTGTTTGTTCTTGGCAGGTGAAAAAAATGGCTTCGAAGGCTGCAAATAGAGCACCAAACACAAACTTGCCGGCGATAATGCAATGGGTTTCTCCTCAAGATGGGTTTTTGTGATGTGCATTGCCAGTTTCTGCTTCGGACTTATTGTTGTCAGCAGGTATTTTTGTGCCGACATTGTCTCATAATTCTTACCCATGTAATTTCTTCATTATAATAGTGTTGGGTTGTAATTCATTAAACAAGATTCTTAGTTAAGAAAATCATTGATTATTCTTGATTTCTGCATCATTTAGGTTGGCTAATAGTGTAGTGTGTAGATGACTGTGATATCTGCTAGCAAATGTCTGAGCTGAGACAATGTTGTTGTAGTTTAATTTTTTAATTGAGCTCAAATGGTTCGCAATGAATTGAATCGATGCTTCGATTTAGGTTCTGGGACGTGCCCGTTTTACACGACAAAAACGAGCATAGTTCATCTGTCGTAAGGCAAATTCGTTCTAACATCGAATGCGAGCAAAGGGTAAGTAAGAACATTGCATTTACGAGTTTTTTTTTTCCTATCGAACTGATGATGTAATGTAAGCACTAAATACTTATCGTCTGGCAGGAAGCTTCTGATTCGAGGAACACGGTTTTTTCTCAAGCCTCGAAAACTCATGAAAAAATGATAGCGTATGTTTTCCCTAAGTTCGGCGAATCATCTTTCGTATAGTTATGTTTCGACTCCGCCGTATTTCTTGCAGGAAGTTAGACGAAACATTTCTTCGCTCCAAATTAAACTCGCCGCTGCGAAGGCAGAGGCACGACGTCGAATACGAACGCTCAAAGCTGAAGAGTTTTTCGTCGAATAATCGCCCGAAACGTTCTTCGTAATAGGAATCATCACCGCTTTCAGCAGCAGAAAACGAAGGGATTCTATTAGGGAAACATGGATGCCTCAAGGTCGTGCGCTTTTTATATTTGTTATTTCGCGTTTAAAACGTCTTTGTTTGACTAAATAGCCCTGTTTTTTAATAGGGGACGCCTTGAAGAAGCTGGAAAACGAGAGGGGCATAATCGTAAGATTCGTCATAGGCCACGGGTCAGCATCGATCTCCTCGTCGCCTTAAGTTTGACGTAAAAGTGCGCAATGCGATTTATTTTTTATTTTTTTTCTATCTCGCCGTTCAGCGCGACGCCTGGCGGCGTTTTGGACAGAGCCGTCGACGCCGAAGAAGCGCAGTTCAAGGATTTCTTGAGATTGGTATTTTTTCAAGAAATTTTTTTCTACTACGCAAAATTTGGTTGTTACAAGCTCGAACGCAATAAGCGTAATCGAAACTATTCCTTTACAATTGCATGGCAGGACCACGTCGAAGGGTACCACGAGCTGTCCGCAAAGACTCAGGCGTACTTTTCGGCGGCATCTGCTAAATGGGATGCGGATTTTTACGTCAAAGTCGACGACGACGTGCATATTAATATCGGTCAGCGCTACTCAAATTAAAAAAAAAAAAAAAGCGTAAACTCGCAAAAAACCATCGTTCGAATCTTAAATGTGCGACAAATTTGTTTTTCGATGATGAGCAGGCGTTTTGAGTTCGTTGTTGGCGCGCCATCAATCTAAACCTCGTGTGTACATTGGCTGTATGAAGTCTGGGCCTGTCCTTGCAAGCAAGTAAGCTCATGTTCAAAAACTTGTAATAAGAATTTTACGTCATACGAGCTCTCAATAAAGAGTTCGACCCGAGCGCTATCTCAACGCTTTGTTGCATAATTTATTGCATTTGCGTATTTGTTGTCCTCAAAAAAGAGGCGCAAAGTACCACGAGCCCGAGTATTGGAAGTTCGGCGAAGAGGGCAATAAATACTTCAGGCACGCCACCGGTCAAGTTTACGCCATCTCTAAAGACTTGGCTACTTACATCTCCGTCAATAGGTAAGAACTAAAGTCGTTGATGATTCTTATTATTTCCGAGTTCCCAAATAGATCGAGTAGAATACCATGCGATAGTGAAAAATGGAACAACATGTTTAGTTCCCAATGTTTGCGATATGGATGTTTTCGGTTTTTCATATTCAGAGATGCCACTTTAAGTTCTCAATATTACGAAATCGGTCCAAAGTCAGTAAACCTCAGCGGACGAAAAATGACATCTTGAAATGTGGAGGACAAAAAATGCACATACCTCAAATATTGGTGACTAAAAATGTCGTACACCTTAAAAAATAGATTATTTTTCTTCTGTCGCAAATTACAACAAATATCCTCTCTCTTTGCAGGCACATACTTCACAAGTACGCAAACGAAGATGTATCGCTTGGATCTTGGTTCATCGGCCTAGACGTCGAGCACATCGATGAACGAAGCCTGTGCTGCGGCACGCCTCCTGGTAATAATTATAAGTCGAAATTTAAATTCGTAAAAATTAGGTCTTTTACGAAGAACATTGCGATGATATATTTTTTTCTAAAATAAATAATTTACAACAAGATTGCGAGTGGAAAGCGCAAGCGGGCAATGCGTGTGCGGCGTCGTTCGACTGGAGCTGCAGCGGGATTTGCAAGTCGGTTGAGAGGATGGAAAGTGTACATCGGCAATGCGGGGAATCGATGCTTCGCTTCGACGCTTAAAATCTTAGAAAAAAATTGTTTTAGTTTTGGTTGTAAATTGTTATCTATTCTCTTTTATTAATGGTGATGGCTTTGTTTACATCGTCAATTTAATATGTCAATTTGGTCTGTCAATTGGTCTGTACAGTCCCCTATTACTAAGAACAAAAAAACTGTCGTCCCACGTTATATAAACTGCCCCTAGTTTCTATATAAAAAAATTCAAACATTGTATTGCATTTAGGATCTCATGAAAATGCATAAAAAAAAAAAGAATACCTGCCACAACTTTTGTTGCACCCACGTCGGGGGTGCACGTTAGCTAGTTTAGTTTATTAGTATGATCAAGGCCGATGCATATCATATTATCACTCTCGCCTCTCTTTTTTCTTATCCATTTTATGAAACATGAAGTAGAAAATGTTTGAGATGTTAGATATTCGTACCATGGAACCAGAAGACATATCAATATCCAACTCATTTCATCTTATTTCAATTGGCCTTGTGATGGAATAATTCAACTAAAATGTTAGGGTAAATAGCCTAAACCCCCCTGTGATTTTGAAACTCGGCACCAAAACCCTTATGGTTTTAAAACTACCTGAAACCCCCTCGTGGTTTGTAAAACGTACCGTCGCAACCCCCGGTCAGCACATTCTGCCCGCAATTGTATTTCACGGGTGATTCGTGCGCACTGGATTGAATTTCGACACGATTTTTAACTGAAATTTGCCTAAAATAACCTTAATAATTTAACTCTTAAATTGAATAAGAAAAATATGGCACACGATGCTCTCCAAATTCAGTAGCAGCCCCGCGAAGACGTCCAGTTAAATCCCACGATGTTGAAGCAAGAGGAGGGTGTTGTTGAAAGGCCTCGATAATATTCAAGATTCAGCGAGGTTGTGGAAGGCTGTGGTTGAGCTAATACCATCTCCAACCGTAAAACGCATCTCAAACTCAAAATGCAGTAATACTTCTCCAACCGATAAACTAGTTCGTAAACTTAAAAGACAATTATTGTAATATTCTCTTCTATTCGATTTTTTAATTTTACCCATGAAATTTACAACTTACAAATCAGACCATACTATTATTTTAAATTCCATTGAAAAAATAATTTTATAAATTAATAATAAACTCAATATTTTTTCATATAAAAAACGTAAAAAAAAAACAATTATTAATAACATGAGTCATTTTATATATTTTTATTTATTTTTAAGTTTTATATGGGTACATTAATGATTAAAATAATAAAGGGTATGTATTGTAACAATAACGCATAATGTGTAATAATACGCCATATATAAAAAAGAAGCTTAAAATTCAAATTGTTA
Source organism: Craterostigma plantagineum (assembly GCA_027422505.1). Taxonomy (NCBI): domain Eukaryota; kingdom Viridiplantae; phylum Streptophyta; class Magnoliopsida; order Lamiales; family Linderniaceae; genus Craterostigma; species Craterostigma plantagineum. The sequence continues at coordinate 36,246 of JAPQWV010001969.1, read as the reverse complement.
TAGTTCACTACTTCACATCACAGCCTTTTGCTAAGCTTCTGATTGACAAACTTGCTTAAGATATAAACTTTTTTTTGTTTTAACCTACTACTTACATTATCATCATCATCAAACAAAAGGGAACAACTTAGAACGTAAAGTAGAGATGAGGAGCGTAGTACAAATCGCGTTTTCCGCCAGAGTCCAGGAAGGATTTGTGCGTCTTAACGACCGTCGTATGCTTGAGCTTCGACGTCAGAGAAAATCCCTCATTGTCCCCGTACGACTTGAGATCAACACAACACACGCTCATCTCCTCGTCGTTCAAGCATCGAGCCACTAGGCAATCTACGGTAAAAGGAGGAACGCCAGGCAACCACATCCCTAAGGTAAACCCTTCTTGCAAGGGAGTAACAAATCCTACAATAGAAAGGCCGCAGTCGTCGTCGAAACTACGACCAACCAACCCACTGCTCGAGATCGTAAAAACCATATTGATTATGACGAAGCAGAAACGACCTTCCTCGACCGTTTCTGAAGAAGGAACGAGGACCAGGTAAACAGAAGTTGGGTGGAATGAACTCAACTTCAGCGTAGATGGGACCAGCTTAATCCAGTTTCTTTCCGGTGAGGAGAGGTCGAGGACGTACAGTCCTTTAGAAAATAGTTTGACGACAAACTTGTCCTGAGTTGTGGGATGAATCCTACTGTTCGAAATCCAAGCAATCGAAGGATTGAACAGCTCGAAATCGCCGATTGGAAAAGAATCAACTATCCCGTCGGAGGGGTTCGTCGCTGAAAAGACGGTTCGCACCGTCGGGCGTTGGGAGGGCACGGGGTGTATCTTAGGAGACAGCATATCGCCAACCTTCTCTAGTAACGGCCCGCCTTTCTCCAATTCCTTCGAGTTTCGGGTTTGATATGATGATGACGACGACGTCTCTAAATTGAACGCAAAGACAGATTCTCTGGTGGCGTCTGCTTCATCATATCCATAAAAAACATAGAGATTTCCACCCAACGCGCAAAAAGCATCCTCGACAGGGGGAAACCACGACCACCGTAATCGATTTGGAGAGTTGGAAAAACACGAGCGAATCCCATACAATCACCATCCCCGTCGCCAAGAGCGCCACCGATCGGCGCACCATATTAGATCAGCGATGTGTATAACACATTCAAACCTAGAATAATCACCACGACGAGCTTCAAAGCAGTAGAAGATGATACACGGTTTGTCCTTCTTACCTCTAGAAGACTGAGTTAATCGCATCATTTTAGGAATCGGAGCACCTTCCATCGCCGCCGCCGCCGTTAACAAGGTAGATAGATTAGATGAAATCCGATGAACGCGAGGAATGAATTGTGATTAAAAAAAGGGGGAATTTACTTTGGAAAACTAATGTTTCAGGTTTTGTCTATGAGGCCCAGTCCTCACATTAATTAATTAGGCGTTTCGAATTAATTGAGGTGGGAAATCATTCCTATCCTAGTATAGTAGTCGGTCGGTGCTTGTTTATTTTATTTAGAGAGAAATTTCGGTTGATGTTATCATTGAGTTAAAAGACTCGTTTCATTGGGGGTGTCCAAACTATTTCTCCGTTCCATTATGTTGTGAAGAAATGAGCAAACAACCACGAGAAATGAATTACGCTATGAATTCCGACTGGACTTTGTCACAAATGGTATAATTCAACCTTTCGAAGCCACTAAATATGTTTAAAACTTTATTGCCGTATTACCAATTGATTTTACGAATGATCCTTCGATTTCTAATGGTTTTCTTCCACGAAATCGCTTAGGCTAAAGTGTGAAGTGATTCAACGTCTTATTTTTCGATTCAAGTCAAGAAGAAACGTTTATGCCATGAGCAATTTTGTAAGTGACTTGAAGAAACGTTGTTGCCAATTCTATAAGTGGCACTTGAAATGGCATTTATTAAGCGTTAGCGCTCAAATGTTGAAGAGCTGAAGAGATGAATAGCTGAGGCTGGTTTATAAATGCTCCGATTTTACCGGTGCTCAAGTAGGGTAGTTTGAGCGTGTGTAACTCCATATAGAGTGATGATCTTCTTAAGTTGATAACACAAAAGCCGTAGATCTCATAGCATTCTTCTGTGAACACCCAGATTCGATAATAAACTCATCTTCTTGAGCCCCCTCGACGTAAGTTTTTCATAATCGAACCCCTAAAATCAAGTGCAATTTCTGTTTTTGGTATGCGTTTTTTGAATTCGATACGATTCGATGTTTATAACTCGAAAAACACTGTAAACATCAACAGAAGGAATCAGGTGCCTCGATTCCTAACACATTGTTTTTAAGACAGCTACTTTCTTGTTCGACAGGCACCCTAACGTACGACGAATTGCCCTCAAAATTCTCAACCAAATTTGAATGAAGCTCGAGTCCCAAAAACAGTGTGATAGTAAGGGTGGGTCACGAGTGCTGCGGTCAGCATTTTATTCTGAAAATGGAACACGTGTGAATAAAAATTATATAAATTATCATTGATTTGGAGGAAACTCGACGTCTATCCAAACGGGCCATGGAGTTTTCTTCCTGCAAGTCGATTTTTTTATTGGTAGTTTTTTAATAGATATCAAAATATATGGCAAATACTAACTTTCTTCACCACCACGGTTGTGTCAAATCCCATCATATTCTTACCACAGGCTTAGCTTCAAAAATCATCATCAAGTGGTAAAGGTAGCTTCTTCCTTCCATCACTAACTTCTTGCCTAGCTTCAAATTTTTACAGTATACACAAAGACAGATTTATATTTTGTGAATTGTATGAAGTTACTACAAATCGATATGGCAAGCAAATTTTCGTACAAACGCAAACCCCTTTCTTGATCTTCCTTCACTGGCAGAATCAACTCAATATGGCAATGGTGAAGACATCAGACATCAAATATGTAAGATCTATAGCAGAGAAAAAGAAACGAGACAGATTAAATTGCTGTAGGATTAGGAATCAATCAAACCGCGACTATGTTTGCTTTAGATGTTTTCCCAGCATTCTAGCTCGAAGAAGAGGCCGCCGAACAAAACAAAGTATTATCAACGCCAAATATTTCCTAGGAAATCACGCTTGAGATGAGTGGAGTCCATTGTTGATTACACAAAAACAAAGAGCTACCTACTTAACAACTCCCCAATAGAAATTATCCCTGTCTTTTTTAAGAGCAGCAGCCATGCAACACATCAAGACTCGATGTATAAGACTACTAATAATAATACTACTACTACCAACTACTACTGCTACTAAGTAGTACGATTCATAGTCCACAGATGCATCTTTGTCGTTCAAGCTCTATCGAAGAAATATTGTAACATAATTTTATGAGCCAAGTTCCTTTGGAACTCTGCTAAGTCATTCCCAAACGTTTTGAGGATCATTGATCTAACATTTTTGGCCTTAAGAGGGACTGCACATCTTTTTCAACTAGATGAGTAGATAAATTTCTACACATGTGATTAGGCTTTGGTTGATCGCAATCTGAGTACTTTTTCGAAACCGATTGAAGTACTCCACCTCCATCGGCGTTGATCGCCCGCATATGAGCAACGAAATCTGCACTTCCATATTGAATTTTCTTAATTGCGGGAGTTCTGAAATTCCTTGTTTTAGAGTGTTCATTACTGGCACAAAATAGCCTTGTGCCAACCGACGAAGCTAGCCTCTTTGTTCACAAGCAACACCAAAATATCTTCATATTGAGGAAGATAGTGGAGAGGCAAAAATGGAAGCTTATTCATAAGATTCTGCATGAAAACGAGTCTCATCCTCGAAAACAGGTCGTCAAAAAGATCTGGGAGGTCAAATCCATATTGCGGCAGCATCCCACTAATAATGCCAGGTCGATTACAATGTCATAATAATAAGTTAAAAATTATAAAATCAACTAATATGCATCTGACTCTCAATCTTACGGAAGAGCAATCAACTAGTGCGAAGACAATAACGCAAAATGTGTAACAACTGTCGATATTTCTTTTTATATTTTTTGCGCACATTTTGTACGGACGATTTCGACAGAAGTCCTCAAAATTGGAAAATATCACTTGACCAAACAAACCGCCCTTCCTTTACCGTTTAATAGGGAAGAAACGATTAGAAAAACAAATATTAGGTGAAATCAACTTACGTCAGCATAGATGGCACGCGAGAAGAGATCATGACATATCGTCCTTTACAAAATATGTTGACGACTAACGTGTGAGTTGTGATGAATCCGTATTGTTCAATATCCAGGATATTGTCTTTACAATCTCACTAATAATCCACAACCTCTTTCAACTAAATATCAAATAATTTGAGCAAAATACTTGACGAAGTGAGGAAAGATATTAGTATGCGACGGTAGCCAAATCCAAGACTTATGTCTGAGGAGGACATTCGTCGGATCAATGGTGCCGTTTATGCGAGTTCTACAGATAGTAGTCAACAGATACATCACGCTCCTGTTTGTCATTCAAGCTCTATCGAAGAAACATTATAACATGTTTTTATGAGCTAAGTTTCTTTGAAACTCTGCTAAGTCATTCCCAAACATTTTGAGGATCATTGCGTTTTCGGCATTGAGATGGACTGCCCATCTTTTATCAGTTAGATGAGTAGATAGATTCCTACACATGTTGATTAGGTTTTGTTTGATCGAATTCTGATTACTTCTCGAAACAGATTGAAGTACTCCACCTCCATCGGCGTAGATGGTCCGCATATGAGCAAAGAAAATCGCACTTCCATATTGATTCTTCTTAGTTGCGAGAGTTATTAAATGCCTTGGTTTAGAGTGTTCATTACTGGCACAAAATAGCCTTGTGCCAGCCGACCAGGCCAACCGCTTTTGTTCCCGAGCAACACCAAAGCATCTTCATATTGAGGAAGATAGTGACAAAAATGGAATCCTATTCTTAAGATTCTGTATGAAAACGGGTCGCTCATAGTTGCAACGCGATGTGCTTCGGTAAGAAAGAAGCATCGTCCTCGACATACTGCCTCATCCTCGAACTCAGGTTGTCAAAAAGATCCGGGAGGTCAAATCCACTGTCATAATAATAAGTTCAAATTATAAAATCAACTCTAATATGCTTCCAACTCTCAATCTTATGGAAGAGCAATCAACTAGTGTGCAGACAATAACGCAAAATGTGTAACAACTGTCGATATTTCTTTTCGTATTTTTTACGAACATTTTGTGCGAACGATTTCGTAAGTTCCTCAAAATTGGAAAATATCGATTGATCAAACAAACCGACATTCCTTTACCGTTTCAAATAGGGAAGAACGATTAGGAAAATAAATGTCAGGTGAAATCAACTTCACGTCAGCGTAGATGGGCTAATATCGTTCCCTAATTCCTCTTCTAAGGCACGCTGTATCAAATAGAAAGAACAATCAGATATAAAAGTATCTACATGTAACACAAAAAAAAGCATCAGGAAAAGATGATATACCATTTTTATAATCTTTTATCTTCCTCGTGAACATGTGTATGTCAGCAGGGATAGGAGTAAAAGCCACGCAAAATCTTCTCCTAAATGACATCATGGATTAGTTTATAGTGATTGCGCTTTGACGTATCGTCGGATCGGACCTTGCGAAATGGTAGACGCTGGAACTTCACAACCAAGCCGTCCACCACCAGGTGCTCGTCGGTGAGCTTATTCATCGCGATAACATAATAAAACCATCCGCGTTTGTTTCGAGCAATACTAAAGCATCTTCATATTGTGAAGTAGAATGGACCGAAAATGAAACCACGTTATTCAAATCTGGATAATGAGTCGCTAAAAACTCATTGTAAAGCAATGTGTTTGGGTAAGAAAGCACCATTAACCTCAGTGTTGCCTCATACTCATAACCATATTGTCAAGATCCATGAAATCAATGTCATTATAGTTTCGAATGTCCAACTCGATTTTACATAAGGAATTAAGCTGTAATCTTTTCGTCTTCAACTATAACATGCAGTTACCTTCAAACAAGTTATCAAATAATTAAGCGTAAAATACTAGTCGAAAGGAGGAAACAGTTGAGTTGATCGAGAGCGTGAGGACGGTCACCAAGTGCGAGAGTTATGTCAAAGGAGTATTGTTCGGGTCACTAGAGCGTTCGCACAGGCGCAACTAAACGTATAAATAATAGTGTAATTATCAATTTTTTGACCTTTTTTGCCAAGTAACTCTATTGGATAGTAAACAACAATATGATATATTACTCGGTTAAGTATCCAGGTTATCAATATCGACAAATAACCAAAATTACCAAATTCAAACTATAACCTAACCCGATCGATTAAATTAAAATATGAATCTGAATTGACAAACCCTCCTAGGAATTAACATTTTGATTCGTATATCAATTTGTAGATATAGTATTTTTTTATGATAAATTAATCCATATGGTCTTAATCCTCTACTGTTATTTTCAATTTTTTGCTAGTGGCAGATATATAAGGCGTCCTTCTCGCGTAGCCTTGAAAAGTAAGGATGTGATTGCATTTTGTTTGACATTTTTGTGCTGAGTAAATAAATCTTCATTCATATGAATATAAGGCAAAACTTTCACTGAATAAAACATACAAGCAATCAAATTATGTAAGAACAAATTGGAAAATTGGAAAATCAGCTCTATATGATTCATATCTATTAATCTATTAACAGCATATGAGATAAACCTTTTATCCTCTTGATGATCTAAGAATAAGAGATCAAAGTCTCAAAGCAGTTCAACCCATCTAACTCCGGCGCAAATCCCACCGTTGACTTTGACTTGTTCTTCTTCAGTTGACCATCCCTTTGACTTTTCTGATGATTCTTATCAGTACTATCGGTTGTTATTATCTTCTTAGCCCTATCAGATGATGAAGACGGAGATGAAGAAGAAGCTGCTGTGAACAGCGATTTCTTGAGCAACTCTGCGCAAGCAGCATCAAACGAACTGAAGATTGAATAATTCATGGCTGTGCTAATTTTTCTCTGTTAAGTTTTGTATTTTTTGTTTTGTGAATAAAGCACAAAGCACTTGAGGGGATATATATAGAGGAAGGTCATGAAGAGAGTTGATGAGTTTTTAATTAATAATGAACGGCGATAACGATGTGGAGGAAACACTGCATGTTGCTTCTTTCTTACATGATTGTTCTTTGCATATGGCTTCGTAACTATGGAAAGGGTACAGACAAGTTGCGTGGGTGCCACTTGAAGTTAAAATTGACTGCCGCCAGTTATGACGTCGTTGAAAGTTTGAAGTCCAATGTAATAACAAGTCTTGTTGACCAATTCTGACTTTGGCTTCCCAATATTTATATAATATTATTTATGGATAGACATGGAATGGAACTGGGGGAAGATTTTTATTATACTTTTGCTCGGCCACGACGTTTTGCGATTTAAATATATAGATATCGAAGTTTGAGAAATGAAGAAAGTTTTTATCTTTATTAAATTATACAATTGAGACCGACGTACTATTTGATTGCATGAAAGGTTGGGCTAAAACTCCACTCATTCATTTCCAAGAATTTAGAAACTTGTGCTTTGTCTGCACCAATGGAATATGAGCTTCGGATACACTTCACCATAGATATAGATAGACAATATATTTGTAAAATAAATGGAGATTTCATGTTATGTATCTTTATAATCAGAGTTTTTTTTTTTTATTCGTAAATAAAGCTCCTCGGACGATGACACTTTTTTTGCAAGTTCCCATCACACCATATTTCATGTATTAATTTCTTGATAAATTTATGCCACTCGTAATTCACGAATATTATTAGTTGTGTGTGAACTTTATTATTATTTTTTTTAAAAAATTGGGATGTCAACTTTGAAAATTATTTAAAACGCGTGCTTATCTACTTGGCCCGAAGAAAAGCAGCAATGCACACCATATGTCTGGTTTTGGTTGTAGCTTCGTTTATGGAATTTAGTGCGGAAGCACTTGAGACAGTTACGTCCATATATTTTTTAGTGGATGATAATCAAGTGGCATTGAAATGACAGTTTGACCCCTCCAAAATCAAAACGAAATGGGAATTTAGGCAAGACCCATTTCAACTTCCAACACTTGCAAATTGAAATAGTACACTTTTTTTTACATTATATCCCATTTTTCTTTATTTATTGCTTAAACATTTATGCGTCGAAAAAACCCGTTCGTTGGATCCATTCGCTTGTATAGTCCTCCTATCATCCATTTCTTTAATATAGTATAAAAACAAGATACAAAAATAACATGAAGACATGACACGATGATACTATAGGTAGAGGATTAAATTAGTGTTTATGTCTCCATATAGGAGTTAATGAAGAGGTTCATATTACATATTATTAAGCATTCTATAAAATTGCATCTACAATTTAATCATAATAAGAAACCATCTTAAAGACAAAAACAGAAGTACCATAGGGCCCATATTCTTTCTGCAAGTGCCATTAACTCGTCAGATCTGCACGGTATATATTTCTTAAGCTGATCGGTATATTCAAAAATCAAAATGATAGTTGTATTATTTATTTTATATTTATATTATAGTGGCAAATATCATTCTGGGCCCAATTATAACGCGAGCCGTGAATTAAAATTTAAATCACGTGAGTGTTGGAAAACAGTCTTCCAACCTGGGAATCAATTAATTACCAACCTCGGATTTTTTCCAGCATATTCTTAATTTTATGGGTTACTTTCAATTCAGGTCCCATGAGAAGTTTAATTTAAAATTCAGCCCCTGTCAGAAAAAACTTTAGTTTAAAGGATCCAATATCTGTAAATCTTAGAGATAAGGACAAAACTAAAAAAAGTTATATAAAATATGAACTGATATAGAATAATCGTTTTGTGTTACAAACTTTCAACATATTGTTATTTAGAACCGTGAAGTGGTACTGCATAAATGAAACTTATATCGGATCATCCTTAACTGGTAACGGATGCTCGTTTTGCATTACAAAATTTCAACATATTAGTATTTCAGAGCAATGAAGTGGTACTGTAGAAATCGGGTCATTAAACCAATTTTCCTCATAGGGACTAAATCCTAAATAAAAATTCTGACAAGGGCCTGAATGAAAATTGCCCTTAAGTTTTTACCAATTCTTGGTATTGGCGAATGCAATTGCGACACGTGGCCGCTCAATCATGCAAGTGCCACCAATTACTACAAATTCGAGAGTTAGCATTTCAGTGAAGCATCGCACAAATCTCCTCTGCGTTGTCTAAGTAAGCTCTCTTTTTACCCTGTTTTTCCTCATCTCTGTTTATTTGGCGAATTGAAGAAATTTTGTCATGGTTTGCTTTCAAAATGTAATCTTTTGCTCTGTTTTGATTAGCTCTTTGTTTGAGAAGCAGAGTCGTCAAAACCCATGGCAACCTTAACGGCGTCGTCGCACTTTGTCTCTCACTCAAACGGAGGAGGAGCCCAATCGCCGTCGTCTCCCGCCGGCAAAAGCTTAGCCCACGTCGGCCTGAGGACGGCGGCGCACAATGGGCTGAGGCCCTTAAACAGCGTCGACAAACTCCAGTCCAAAACTAGGATATCAGCTGCTAAACAATCAAAAGCAAACTCAAGCAAGACTGCCCCTTTAAAGATCGTCTGCGAACAGGGCATGTCCTGCGTCTTCGTCTCGGCGGAGTGCGGCCCGTGGAGCAAAACCGGCGGCCTCGGCGACGTCGTCGGTGGGCTGCCGCCGGCGCTAGCGGTACCTCTTAAACTGAAACCCTAGTCGACGAAAGGAGCTTTCTTTACTTATGTGTTTTCCCGTCCCTTTTGTCTTAGGCGAGGGGTCACAGAGTGATGACTGTTTCTCCAAGATATGATCAGTACAAGGATGCCTGGGACACCTCTGTTCTTGTTCAGGTGTGTGTTTCTGTATGTGTTTTTGCTGTCTTTTATGTCCGATTTCTTGATTTCTTTCTCGATCTTTCGTCGTTACAGATACGCGTGGGAGACAGAATCGAAACTGTGAGATTCTTCCACTGCTACAAGCGTGGAGTGGACCGTGTCTTCGTCGATCATCCTATGTTCCTTGAGAAGGTAAAAAACCTCTGTAATAATCGCTCGATCTTCACTTCACGGTTATTCATACGATCGACTCACTGTAATGAAGTGCCTTTTTATAGGTATGGGGAAAGACTAAGTCTAAGATATATGGCCCTAAGGCGGGAACTGATTACGAAGACAATCAGCTAAGGTTCAGTTTGCTGTGCCTTGTAAGTATCTTTCAACATCTTCTTCATAAGCTATTGAGCATTTCTGCTAAGCATCTTCAGCAAGTTTTCGTATTCGTTTTTTCTTTTCTTTTTAGGCTGCTTTGGAGGCGCCTCGGGCCTTAAATCTCTGCTCAAGCAAACATTTTTCTGGCCTTACGGTAATAATCTATGACGAATTTTCGACTAAGTGCTCGCTAATGTAATAATTGAGGCCTTGGCTTGATTCTTGATGTGTTTTTCGTATAGGCGAGGACGTCGTTTTCGTAGCTAACGATTGGCACACAGCTTTGTTGCCGTGCTATCTGAAGTCCGAGTACCAATCCAAAGGAATCTATACGAATGCCAAGGTTTTTAAGATCGTTAGAGAAACGATTTTGAGTAAGAAAAGAAATCTGATCTTTTTTTGTTCTGTAGGTTGTCTTCTGCATCCACAACATTGCATACCAGGGAAGATTTGCGTTCGCCGACTTCCCACTTCTGAACCTTCCTGACCAGTTCAAAAGCTCTTTCGATTTCATGGACGGGTACGAAAAAACAAACGTAAAATTATTACCTAATTTGTCGAACCTCTTTTCTTATTACAAGTCTTTATCTTCTTTCGTTTTTCTGAAGTTATGTCAAGCCAGTCAAGGGAAGGAAAATCAATTGGATGAAAGCGGCGATTTTGGAATCGTCGAGGGTCGTCACCGTAAGCCCTCACTACGCTAAGGAACTCGTCTCTTCCGAGGCTAAGGGAGTCGAGCTCGATAACTACCTAAGAGCCGTTTCTGTTACGGGCATTATAAACGGCATGGACACGCAGGAGTGGAATCCCGCCACCGATAAGTACATTGATTGCAACTACGATATCTCCACGGTAAGATCCTATAATGTAAATTTAACTTATGTTGTGTAGAGATAAACGTTCTTTTTCGTGCGCGCAGTAAAGCACTGCAACAACTTTATTTTGTGTAAGATTGGTTGTGTCTTTGTCTGCAGCAAACCACTGCATCAATTTTCTTTTTGTATGAAATTGAGTGTATTTTTGTCTGCAGTAAAGCGTTGCAGCAACTGTATTTTGTGTAACATTGACTGTATTTTTGTGCTGTGTACCGTCCCTTTTTCTAGGTTACTGAAGCCAAGCCTTTGTTGAAAGAAGCTCTGCAAGCGGCGGTGGGCTTGCCCGTGGACCGAAACGTTCCCGTCATAGGATTCATAGGCCGGCTCGAAGAGCAGAAGGGTTCGGACATACTCGTATCGGCAATCCCTAAGTTCATCGAGACGCTGGACGTTCAGATAATCATCCTCGTAAGCATAGTCGTAACTTTTACGACTTTTGTTGATTCTGATTATATATTGAAAAGTGTCCTTTTTGTTCTTTCAAGGGTACTGGGAAGAAAGCGTTCGAGCAACAGATAGAGCAGCTCGAGGTGATGTACCCAGACAAGGCCCGAGGAGTTGCCAAGTTCAACGTGCCGTTGGCCCACATGATCACCGCCGGGGCCGACTTCATGCTCGTCCCGAGCCGGTTTGAGCCGTGCGGTTTGATCCAACTGCACGCCATGAGATACGGAACGGTAAGAAACCCCGTAGTTTTCTAACTACATGGGATCCTAACATCATAGAATTCGTTGAACGAAATTGCATCATATTTTAATTTTATGTTATATTTCTAAACGCATTCTGACGTTTGTGCTAAATTTCTTTATTATCTTAACCTTAGGCGTGTGATTGTCTTATAAAACGGGTGATCGTGGGATTTATACTCATGACCATCTTAATTTGAGCTCCGAAACCATATTTGACTACTTCACCTAAGTCCTAAAAGCTTAAAATTGAAGAGACTGTATATGATTTTATGATTTTATATAAAATTTCTTGCATTAGGTGCCAATATGCGCTTCGACGGGCGGGCTCGTGGACACCGTACAAGAAGGATATACGGGTTTCCATATGGGCGACTTCAATGTAGAGGTATATCGATTATCGAATAATTATACGGTCATATATATATATATATATATATATCTATTTTCTCATTTAAATTCCATCTCGAAAAACGTCGTAAAATTCACAGTGTGCCACGGTCGACCCAACCGATGTGCTGAAGATAGTAACGACAGTTAGCAGAGCTCTGGCGACCTACGGCACACGCGCGTTCAAGGAAATGATACAAAACTGCATGTCCCAAGATCTCTCCTGGAAGGTAATTATAATATAACATATACAGATCTATTATGCCATAACATCTCCAATAAATCGATCAGTTTTTCGAAATTTTTAGAAAGTCGATGTGTTGTGTTCTTGCTAGGGACCTGCTAAGAACTGGGAATTGGTTCTGCTAAGCTGGGAGTCTCGGGAAGTGAGCCAGGGTTCGACGGGGAGGAGATCGCCCGCAGGCCAAGGAAAACGTCCCGACTCCTTGAACGGGCCGGGCCGGGCTGTTGTGTTCGACTAACCAATTCGATGTTTGACTGCTGTTGTCGTGTGTATGTGCGTTTGCTCCGTGTGTGCTTGACAGTACTAACTTCCATGTAGTACCTTATCGCCTGTATTGGCATTAACGGGGTTGAGATGATGTAGGGATCTGTTTCGGGCCGGGCCAGCCCGGGCTCGGATGGGTTCGGTATGTGGTTTGATGATATTTCAATAAATATGTGCTATATTATGTCATATGTGGATTCTACTCCATGCGTGTTACCTTGTAAGGAAATCGGTGGTGTGATGTGTGTGCCCTACTATTTATTCGAAGTTCTGAAAATAATGAATCATGCAATTTTTATTTTACGCGACGTGACATGATGAGTTTATGTCGGTACGAGCATGAAAATATAACTGTATAGTACTTAGATATATGCATGTGGGCCAAGCTTCAAAAAAGCGAAAGCTTCCTTACACCCTATACACCACCTTTGACCGGGTCAATTATCCTCTAAACCGATTCACATCTCTATTTTGCTTTAGATAGAGAGATCAATGACAATTAATCACATGTTATGAAATCGACACTATTTGTATGGATTTGATACAATATACACAATTCAATAAGCACAATTTTTATTAAAGCACTATTTATATTGGCTTAAATTCCGGTCACTAAATTTAGTGGGAATGTCAAATCTACGGTGATGGTGTGGGATATATTCTTATCAATTCTCTTGGGTGATGGAGTATGATAAACCGTAACTGGTCTGTTTACATTGATCAATTCAGATTTTTTCTACATTTATTAAAAAAATAAAAAGACTTATTAATCCACGTACTTTAAATAACCTCATAGTAACTATCAAATTCTATTTTTAGTATATTACAAACTATTTAATAATAATTAACTTTTTTTTATTGCACCAACATATAATGTGCCAGAAATACTAGTAAATAAATAAATAGACTACTATTCTTTATGACTAATTATTACTATATTATTTATTACATTACTATAAGGATTCTCACCCTAACGTATAAGTATGCAACGTCTTTATCATTTCTGTGGTGGCCACGCACATAATTGCATACTTTAAGCATGCTGGTCGGACCAAGCAAAAGTGCATACACTAAAGCAACTCTCTCAATATATTATAATGCAATTTAGCAAAACTTTCCTCCCTTTACCTCACTTTGCTTAAAACAATATACATCACAACATACCATTTAGTGTCCCTTTCCCTCCGTTTTCTCTTACTTTATGCAAATAATATAGCCCTCCAATTTACAGATATATAGATTAAATCCAGATAACAAATCATTCTCATCACAAAAAATGGGAAATTGCCTCATCTCAGGCATGGGAGACGACCCCAACAATAAAACCTCGCCGGTGAGAGTGACGACTTCAAACGGAGGCATAATGGAGTTCGAAGCGCCCATCGCCGTGGAGTCGATCACCGACGAATTTCCCGGCCACGGAATTTTCAAAAGCGACGACCTATTCCTAAATCCCGTCCCCCACGCGGAGTTCCTCCTCCCCGGCGAGTCCTACCACCTCCTCCACCTCCTCCCTCGCGGGGCCCACTCCGGCCACGTCAGGTCCAACAGCGCGCCGCCACCTCAGCAGCTGTCGGGCGGCGGCACTCCTTACAGGATGTCGTTCGACGGCCGGCGGGGAAGAAGAGGAGGAAGATTTGTCGCCGGCGGCGGCGGGCGAAGGGAGGAAAATCGCAGTCGACGGAGATGGTTTTTGCAGTAGTAGTAGTAATAGCGAGTCGGGGTTTTGGAAGGTGAAGCTCGTGATCAGCAAAGAGCAGTGATGGAGATACTGTCGGAGGGAGGGAAGACGGAGGAGCTGATTGAGAGCGTGAGGACGGTCGCCAAGTGCGGGAGCAACATCGGGGGAGGGTCGTCGTCTGGGTATTGTTCGGATCGGTGGAGCCGTTCGAGCAGTAGGAACGCAGCTTCTTCGACAATCAAGATTGATCTTTTTCGCCCGGGTTGGTGTTGGCTAGGATTTGGACGTGCTTGATGCTTGATGTTGTTGTAATGACTCTTTTTAGTTTATGTGTTGAGATTATAACATTGAGGTTTGTCACACATATCGACTAATCAAGCTCTTCAAGCCGCTATATATATGGGGCTTTCTCCTCCTTCCACCAATTGGTCTTAGGAAGGATGCCTCAAATTCTAATATTGTATCAGGGCGAGTTCGATTCTCCTCACAATCACCCGATTCATCTGTCCAAGTGTTAGGCCAGTCATGCCACACGTGAGGATGCGTGTTGAGATTATTAAAATTGGGGTTTATCCCACATCAATTAATTCAAGCTCTTTGAGCTGGTATATATCTATACTATTATATAATTGGTGAGGGGTGGATAAAAACTGCCCCATTTTGGTATGTAAATTATTTGCAATTTAGTCACTCATTTATAATTTAATTAATTAAGTAATTTTCATATCACTTCTAATTTTTTACTGTATTTATGCCTCTAACTAAGTTTATTTATATATTTAAAATTTATATTTCATCTTAAACAGTAGAAATTATGATTTTAAAATGTAAAATAATTTCAATATGATTATATGTTAAGCACACACATCGGGTGTGCAAGAAAGTACTAGTATATATAAGAAGCCTTTCTCCTCTCTATCATCTATTTGTCTTAGGAACGACCCTTCGATTTCTAATACACGGAAGTAAATGTCATATTATTACACTTTTTTGTAATGGCTCGTAATTTCCCTGTTCCGACTAGTAAACTCAGGTGGGCCTAATCGTTCTAATCCATACGACACTGATCTAACAACGCAAACCTCGACAGTCACGGATTTGAACCTGTTGAGTTTTCAACAATGGAGAAGAAAAGTATGATTTTGATCTCTTAATTACCTAAGCAATGACGTTAAATGTCATTTGCTTGGCCTATAAATAGGCTATGTGATTCATTGTAAAATCCACCCAAACCAACGAGAGGGAGAGAGAAAGAGAGAGAGAGAGAGAGAGAAAGAGAGAGAGAGGAGAGAGAGAGAGAAAAAAAATTCTTGTCCGGGTGGATAAGGGTGAGAGCAGGTGTAGTTTTTACTCGGAAGTGAGAGTGGGTACAAAAACATTACCCGGGTTGGGTAAGGGGTCTCGAGTTTGGGTTTAAAACATGAGCGTTATTGTACGGTGTAATAATTCTCAAATATAGTAAAACTATTGTCTCTCCGTGGAGGTAGGCGGTATTGGCCGAACCACGTTAAAATCTTGTGTTCTCTCTCGGTGTCATTTCGGCTTTAATCCCAATAAAATTATTGCGGGTTCAAAATCAACTTCCGCTGGGCCTGAAAAATTACCGCTCAACCCCAACAAGTGGTATCAGAGCCAAGCCTAATTGATATTCTGAGTATGCTCTGTGGTTGCAGCTTTGTCTGATCTTCCACATCAGAAAAGATATCAAGAAGGTTCGTTACGGGGGAGCCAGTGTCGGGCCAAAGCTGTCGAATCTCAGCAAGGATAATGGCGACGGAAAGCAGTTTCAAAGTGCGGCAATTGATGGTACGGGAGTTTCACTCTGTGCAGAGACGAGTGAAGGATATTCTTGTTCATCAAGGGTTGGCTAAAGCTTTGAAAGGGAAAAGGGAAAGCCGGAGAAAATGACGAAAGAAGACTGAGAGGATTTGGGTTCAAGATGCGTCAGCACAATCCGTCTGTACATTGCGGATAACATTATTAATACTGTTGTTAATGAGGATTCTGCACCAGACTTGTGGGCGAAGTTGGAGGAGTGAATCTCGGGAAAAATTTAACCACAAAGTTAGATCTGAAGCGGGAGCTGTACCGGCTGAAGATGGAGGAAGGTGGGAATCTCATGGATCACATTAGCGTGTTCAATGGACTGTGGATCAACTTATAAAAGTTGATGTAAAGTTGGAGGAATAAGATAAAGCCCTTTTACTTCTTACCTCGCTTCCTGATTCTTATGATAATTTTGTCACAACATCTTATACGGAAAGACGACAATAAAGATGGTGGATGTACAGTCAACTCTTTTGGCGCATGAAAAGAGGAGACGATCAAATTATGGGGATAAGCCAAAATTCGACGTTGGCTATACACGGGGAGAATCGTAGAGGAAGGTTTCACGTCAGAGAATTTGGAGGTAGCAGCAGGTCCAAATCAAAGGATGGCGGGAAGGGCATCATGTGCTACAAGTGTGGTGAGCCGGGACACATCAAGAGGAACTGTCCAACTTGGAGGAAGGACAGGAACAGCGAGAAAAATTCCACAACCATGATAGCACAGGATACGGATGATGTTGTAGAAGTTCTCACAGTCTATAACGATGACGCTCGTTCTCAGGATGAATGGATATTTGATTCGGGGTCGAAGTACCATATTGCTCCGAAAGAAAATATTTTGATACGTTCCAGAAGATACGAAGAGGTTCGGTTTCCATGGCTGATGGATACCGTCATGCGGTTCGTGGTGTTGGAACTGTGAAGATCAAAATGACTGATGGAGCTGTGCGGGCTTTGGGTGGTGTGATCTTTGTCCCAGAGTTACGAAAGAATTTAATATCCTTGAGCCAGTTAGATTCCAAGGGCTATGGAAGTTTCATAGCAGGGGGAGTCTGTAAAATCACACATGGCGGAAAAAGTCCTACTGAAAGGAGAAGAGCGTGGAGGTTTGTATCGTCTAGACGGGAGTGGTACAAAACACTCTGACTTCGATGGGTTCACAAAAGTCGCCGCGCGCGTGGTGGAAAGACAGACGATCGTGAGAAGGGAATTCCTGCTGGAGAAGGGGTTGCGTCGAAGTCCCTCTCCAGAGTCGACGGGTAGAGTCGGTTCGGCAGCTGCACATAGGATTGGCAGGGTGTGAATCAAGTTGGTAGGACCTGAATCTTGATTCGGATATGTGTAGCTGGTACAAGGAAGGCCAATGGATGTTCGTGGTAATTGCGAACGGGTTATTTCATTCTCGGATTCGCTAGAATACTCTCTAAAGAAGGCGCATATGTTGAAAAGGGAGGAGAATTGTTGAGTTTTCAACAATGGAGAAGAAAAGTATGAATTTGATCTCTTATTACCTAAGCAATGACGTTAAATGTCATTTGCTTGGCTATAAACAGGCTATGTGATTCATTGTAAAATCCACCAAACCAACGAGAGAGAGAGAGAGGAAAGAGAGAGAGAGAGGGGAGAGAGAGAGAGAGAAAAAAATTCTTGTCCGGGTGGATAAGGGTGAGAGCAGGTGTAGTTTTACTAGGAAGTTGAGAGTGGGTACAAAAACATTACCCGGTTGGGTAAGGGGTCTCGAGTTTGGGTTTAAAACACAAGCGTTATTTTGTACGGTGTAATAATTCTCAAAATAGTAAAACTATTGTCTCTCCGTGGAGGTAGGCGGTATTGGCCGAACCACCTTAAAATCTTGTGTTCTCTCCGGTGTCATTTCGGCTTTAATCCCAATAAAATTATTGCGGGTTCAGAATCAACTTTCGCTGGGCCTGAAAAATTACCGCTCAACCCCAACAGAACCCGTAACCAATGGAATTTAACGACTCTCCTCAAGCATTAGGTCAACCCCATAGGTCGACATATCCGTTCATATTTACTCCCAAACTGATAACTAGTATAATTATTCAACAACGAGATTCCGATTTGCTTCAAATTGAAATTACGTCGAGCGTTGAAATTTTGTTAGAGAGAACCCTGACCGTGAGACCAAGTAAACTCCGAGAGTCAGCGCAATAGCTTGCAAACTATACGGATCGGTCCAACCATTAGTTCATTTCATGCTAATGTTGACATGGAAGATAAATTCTGTTACCTCTCTCCCATAATCAGTGGGCCACATTCATCCTTGACGAGATTAGACCGCAAAATTAGGATAATGTTGCAGAGTATCAGTACTTGGTACTTACCATCCTAAAAAAGGCAAAAAAAAAAAAAAAGGATGGAAGATATGCATTAGTTTGCCCAAAGCTGCCTTCTTTCTTTCTTGCCCACCATATGGACACAGCGTTGGCCACGTCATCACTCTCAGCCACGGCCACTTTCCTCGGCGGACAAAAACGCAGCTCCCAAACAGAAGACAGCCCAGGTTTCAGATTCTTGCCTCCTCTCCTTCCATAGCTTCTGCTAAGGTATAGGTATAGTTATTTCAAGAATATCGCCGGCAGTCTTTTTTCACTACTTTCCACTCACTTCTCTACTCTCTCAAATAGTCTAAGGAATCCTTCTCAATCGAAGTCGAAAACACGAAATTCGAGCTGCTTAGTGCCGTCGCCGACACCAAACGCGGCCTTATCGCTACCCCTCAGCAGCGCTCTGCTATTGAAGAAGCCTGGTCTCCCCTATCTCTCTGCCCTTGATATATAATCCTTCACTTCAAATTGTTGTCGTACTATGTTATTCTGTTGATATATAAGCCCGTGCAATGATCGTATTTGATTTTTGATTCACTGATGATGGCAATCAAGAACGAGGTGGAATTAAAAGAATGATCTTTTTTGGGTGTTTATGGTGTTGATTTTTGATGTGCTGATGATTGCAATTCAAGAACGAGAGGTAGAAAAGAATGAATCTTTTTGGGGTGTTTATGCTGAATTTAGAGAACTTTTAACTGGGCTGTGGGCAAAATCTTAATTAGTGTCCCTAAGACAGAGATCTTCTTAATGTAAAAGATCCCTTTTTTTCGTTCATTGCAACATTTTGTAGCAATCAAGAAGGTACTTTAGTCGTAAATGGTGCGCAATTTTCGCTATTTAGGTCAACGTCGAAAGCTACGATGCGGGCAAGGAAATCGACCTAAGCCTATTGGACGGGACGTGGCGGTTGCAATACACGTCGGCCCCGACGTGCTCATCCTCTTTCAGTCAGCAGCAAATCTTCCGTTCTTCGAGGTTCTACGACGATAAATAGATCTTTTGATCGTCGACGATTTGGTCATTGAAATATTCGTTTCTTCGTCACCGTGTTTGTTTTGGGCAGGTCGATCAGATCTTCAGAAGTTCGAATGCCGCGATCAGTCTGACAAGGGCATCGTCCGAAATGTTGTTAGATGGAGCGTGCCCAGGCTATTGGAAGTAAATTCGTTTGGTTTGAAATGCGATATTTAATTGATCAGTTTGCGTGCTTAATTATCTTTTTGGTTGTGTATATTTTGGGGTAGCGTTATAAGGACGCCTAAATTAAATTGTCGCTTTTCAGGACTGGAATGTAAGTTGCAAAAACTGAAGCAATTTGAGGCCAATTAACAGCGAAAACCTAATTTAGCATGAAATTAACACGCGTGATTTGGACATCGGAAAAAATTCGAAAAACCTACGTCACTTGCGTGTACTAATTTCGAGCGAAATTAGGTTTTCAGCGTTAATTTTCTAAAATTGCAACGCTTGATTTAGGTGTCATTGTGACGCTACCCCGTAATATACAAGACTGAAAAAATAATAAGCCAAAAAATAATTAAGCCTAGTTATATATGCTATCATGATCTTGTAACAATATAGGTTGAAAATTGTACTTAATAGTTGATTTTCTTGCTTTAGGAGGAAGAAGGTGCAACCCTAGTCGTCACTGCAAAGTTTTCGGTGCTTTCCAGGCGTAACATCTACCTCGAATTCGAAGAGGTTCGTATGCCATCGCTTAAGGAAACGCGAAAACTTTAGCGACTGAAAAAACAAGAAAAGTTTCGAAAACTTCTAGTAGGGTTTCTTTACAAGTGATGATTCGTCTGTTTTTTTTTTATCTTAAATTTTTCGTAGATAGCTATTCAGAACATAAACATAAGTGAAGAAGTGCAGTCCCTAATTGCCCCGGCGATACTACCCCGACAGTTTTTGAGCATGCAGGTAAAGAAAAAAACCGTGTGTACTAAATTCAATCTCTCGGGCGTAAAATTACGTGTAATTAATAACTAACTGTGAATTTCCGCCTTACGTTTTGTAGATCTTACAGTTCCTCAAAGCATTCAAGGCTCAGTTTCCCGTCAGAAGTCCGCAAAGGTAGTACATACGCGACAATTGCTCGAACTTCTTTCGAGATTATTATTTTTTCATATTATTAACGAGAAATAGTTTTTTTTTTTCGAATAGACGGTCGGTGGGGGGACTTTATTACCTTTCGTACATGGACAACAACATGCTTTTGGGCCGAGCGGTTGGTGGTGGCGGCGTTTTTGTCTTCACTAGGGCTCATGCAATCATCTGAATTTGTTCGGTCCAAAAAATACGAAGTTATTTTTGTCGAAATTATCGGTGGATATTGTGTCGCTAAAAAATACTGTGATCGGTATTATAGTTTTCGGGCGGGAAATGCGTTGCAGTTTTCGACGAAAGGGACTATTTTCGATCGAATGGGACCGTTTGAGAGATGAATTTTTTTTTTTAATTTAATAATTTAGTTATTATTGGTTGTGTGTGTAATATATACAAGATGAACATGTTATAAGAACAATAATGTAATATATCTCAACAGATCATTTGAATAAAAAAGAGGAGATTTATTACATCAGCTTTTATTACTAATTCTCCATTAGGGTTTTCTCTTTCGTATACTCGGAATATCTCAATCATCAGTTGTACGCCGGAATGTACACACAGCCAAGATATGCTGCAAATAGACCATCAAAAGAAAAAGTTACATACAGCCAACAAAATAATTATTTATAAAAAAAATTAACACAATAATAAATGAATCAAATACATAATGGGAAACATAAGGAAAAAAAAAAATTAAAGATTATTACATGGATCGAAGGTCGTAATGAGCCCTATATCGGTGTTACAGATGCCTTTAAACCGAAAAAACTGATTGAGTGCGTACGAAGTATGGTAAAGCAAATTGTTCGGCGCAAAGCAAATGCCGCCCGAGTCAATTGCCCCACAGTCGACTTGCCCGCAAGCATAGTCCAAAAAAACCTTGTAACTTGTCTGAAGGAGCCGCGGGCTTGACCACGCACCACCTTGCGATCTTCGCAAAATTACATAAATTTTCGTCGTCGATAAATATTTATTGCTTGGAATTATAAATTAGGGCTTATGATGTAATTAGAAAAAAATGAATTCGTACTGCGTTCACATTGGTTGCATAGAGAATAGAAGCCATTAGTGAAGAGACGAGAATTAAACTAAGGCATTGCTTGGTTGTCATTGTATGTATTTGCCTTAGTTTATTCTATTGCACTACTTTGTGTATGTGTTTCTTTGGACCAATGGTATGTGTATGTGTGGTTCGTGCCTATTTATATACGTTCGTGACTTCAATTTAGAGATAAAAATGTGAAAGATGATTCTTGCAATAGTTGAAGTTAAAGTCAATGGGGAGAAACTTAAGAATTATAGACCTGTAATATTGTTACATTTTTGTTATGTGATTAGACATATTGGGACAATCTAAAAATAATATTACATATATGCATTCTCATATTAAATTATAAACAGGTACACTTAATATAATTAAGTATACATATATACATTGATTAACAAAAGGCAAAATTATAAAATTAGGTCACTAAGAATACAAGTTTTTATTTTTGGATCCCTATGTTTGATAATTGCAAAAACTAGGTCACTAACTTTTCATGTGAAAACAATTTTGGGTCATTTTTCAATTTTAGGTCACTAAGAATATATTTTTTCGATTTTGGGTCACTAAGTAAAGTAATTTTCAATTTTAGGTAACTATGTTTATAACATTAATACCAAATGAGTGACCCAAAATTGAAAAAAAATGAAAACTTAGTGACCCAAAATCAAAAAAATATATTCTTAGTGACCTAAAATTGATGACCCAAAATTGTTTTCGCATGAAAAGTTAGTGACCTACTTTTGCAAAACATTGTGACCCAAAAACGAAAATATGTATACTTAGTGACCTAATTTTATAATTTCCCCATTAACAAAACGTACTTCAAAACTCGTATTATAGAGCCCACACAAAAATTAAAACATATTTTTGACAGGAATCTCATCAAACAATGTATTGTGTATGTGTTTTAAAAAAAATTGTGGTCAATAATAGTTCTCACCATGTCGACGTTACGGTAGGAAATTTCATGTTATATACTTTACTGTAATTGGGACATAAAATGTATCCGGGTTAGGAGGTGTGGAGTGCACACTCGGAAAACATTTTATGTCGGAACCCAAAACGAAGCTGGGGTCAAGGGGCAACGCCAACGCCCCTGCGGGGTGCGAGGCAGCGCCCCGTCCCGAAAAGCCATGCATGCACCCAAAGGTGTGCATGCTTCCCCCTCAAAATCCTCTTCACACGAAAGGGTGTGTTTATATCCGAAAAGGTATGTGGCTTCAAAAGATGATATCTGTTCTCAATGAGACACCATCTTTCAAAAGGGATCACGTCTATTATGAGTAGACACAACCTATGGAAATTTGGGTTATTTAACACAAGGACATTAAATTCACAAGCGAAATAACAAGTTTTCTCTAGTCTTATCCCGGGATGAAAATATCGTCTTTGGAAAGTGAATTCCAAACGCGATTCTAGAGAAATATCCGGCTGTTAAATCAGACACATATTACCAACAATCAAAGACAATATTATGCTGATTTTCAATGGCCGAAAGCGTGAGAGACATGACTTCAAAATTCCGCAAACTCGATAAGTTCGAAGGTGTGGATTTCCGTCGATGGCAGAAGAAGATGCACTTCCTCCTGACAACCCTGAAGGTGGTCTACTTGTTGAGTACGCCCATGCCGGAGTACGAAGAGAACGAGACACTTGAGGCTGCCCGAAGGAGGAACAAGTGGGAGAATGACGATTACATATGTCGTGGTCATATCCTAAATGGCATGTCGGATTCATTATTTGATATATATCAGAATTTTGATTCTGCTAAAGCCTTATGGGATGATCTTGAAGCGAAGTATATGGCGGAAGACGCACCAAGTAAGAAATTCCTGGTTAGCAATTTTAATAATTATAAAATGATCGATGCTCGACCAGTTATGGAGCAATACAATGAGCTTCTGCGTATCCTTGGGCAATTCGCTCAACACCAACTTGTGATGGATGATGCAATAGCTGTGTCTTGCATAATAGACAAATTGCCTCCATCATTGAAAGATTTCAACCGCACTCTAAAGCATAAAAAGGAGGAACAGTCCCTACTACAATTAGGTAGTCATTTGCACATAGAGGAATCTCTAAGGCGCAGGAGAATGACCAACCAAAGGGCAAAAGCAGTGCTGGGATGTCCAGTGTCAACATGGTGGAGGATTGTACTAAAAACGCAGTGAACGGTGATAACCGTGGCGGGTCCAACAAAAAGCCTAAAGCGGCTGTTGGAAATGTGGCAAACCTGATCATTTTAAAAGGATTGTCGTGTTGGAAAAGGTGGTGGACAAACAAGGAACACCAACGGGGCAAACACCACGGGTGAAGGGCCGAAAAAAAACCCTAACCCTATACATTATATATCTTTTAGTCCTAAAGCATTTACGTACAGGATGATGATGAAGAAGCATGGTGGATTGACTCGGGTGCCACTAGTCATGTGTGTAAAGACCGGGGCTGGTTTAAAGATTTCCAACCAATTGAAGATGGATCGGCTTTACATATGGGCAACGAGTCAAGTGCTCCAATAGTTGGTGTAGGAAGTGTTGTATTAGAATTTACTTCGGGAAAAACTATTACTTTATGTAATGTGCTGTTTGTACCTAAGTTGCGTAAGAATTTAGTGTCTGGTCCTGTCTTGAACAAATGTGGATACAAGCAGGTGTTCGAGTCAGATAAGTTTGTATGACAAATCCGGGAACTTTATCGGTTTTGGCTATTATAATAATGGAATGTTTATGTTGAATTTAAATAAAAAGCGTTCTTACAATAATTCTGCATTCATGACATGTTCTAAAGTTAATGATTCGGTGCTTTGGCATGCTAGACTAGGACATGTTCACTATAGACGAATTTATGAAATGTCAAAGGAAGGATTAATACCTCCTTTCGATATTAATTCTGAAAAATGTAAGACTTGCATGCTGACTAAGATCACGAGGCAACCTTTTCATAAGGTAATGCACTCCTCCGAAAATTAGAACTTATTCATAGCGACTTATGTGATTTGCATGCTACTCCTTCGTTGGGAAACAAAAGATAATTTGCTACGTTTATTGATGATGCATCTAGATTCTGTTATGTTTATTTATGGCATAGCAAAGATGAAGCATTAGAAAAAATTTATGATATATAAGAATGAAGTTGAGTTGCAACAAAATGCCATGATCAAACGACTCAGAACGGATAGAGGTGGTGAATACTTTAATCCGACCTACTTTCAATTGGTAGGGATTATTCACAAGACTACAGCTCCATATACACCACAACAAAATGGTGTATCCGAGAGAAAGATTAGAATCCTGAAAGAAATGGTAAATTCCATGCTATCGTACTCTGGATTGAGTGTGGATTATAGGGTGAAACTATGTTAACAGCTTGCTATTTGCTTAATAGGGTTCCAAATAAAAGGAACAAATTGACTGCTTATGAACTTTGGTTTAAAAAGAAACCAATGTTAAACTATCTTCGAGTTTGGGGTTGTCGGGCTGTTGTAAAACTTCCTAAACCCAAGAAGAAAAGTTTGGGTGAACGAGGTATAGATTGTGTCTTTATTGGATATGCTTAGCATTCCATGGCCTATAGGTTCTATGTAATCGAACCTAATGATTCCATTTCGGTCAACTCCGTGATTGAATTAAGAGATGCTATATTTGATGAGAACTGTTTCTCAAGTGTACCTAGACCTAAGGATGTGATTTCAAACACAAGTGGTAAGGAGGAAAGTTCTGACTTGACTAGTAATAAGTCACTTGAACTTCAAAAAAGCAAAAGGAAAAGAAAACCGAACTCGTAAGGACCAGATTTTCAGTTATACTTAATTGATGATTCTAGGGATGAAGTTTCGACCCAATACCTATATTGCTATAATGTTGAGGATGATCCAAAAACATTTGATGAAGCAATGAAGTATCAGGATGTTGCTTTTTGGAAGGAAACAATTAATGATGAGATGGACTCTATCATGGGAAATAACACTTGGGTGTTATCCGATATACCACCAGGATGCAAACCTTTATGTTGCAAATGGATCTTCAAAAGAAAGACGAGAGTCGATGGATTATTGTAAAGTTCAAAGCGAGACTAGTCATTCAAGGGTTTAAACAAAAAACAGGAATTGACTATTTCGATACGTATGCACCTGTTGCTCGTATCTCAACTATTAGATTGTTGATTGCAATGACAGCTATACACAATCTTGAAATACACCAAATGGATGTGAAAACTGCATTTTTGAATGGTGATTTAGAAGAGGAAGTTTATATGAAACAACCTGAAAGCTTTATCATGCCGGGAAATGAAAGCAAGGTGTGTAAACTTGTTAAATCCTTGTATGGATTGAAACAAACACCTAAGCAGTGGCATCAAAAGTTTGATGAAGTGGTCTTCTTCAACGGTTACAATTTGAACCAAGCAGACAAGTGCGTATACAACAAATTGACAACTAAGGTAACAGAGTAATCATCTGTCTGTATGTTGATGACATGTTGATCTTTGGCACATATCAGAAACAAGTCAATATGACTAAAGAAGTTTTGTCATCTAGATTCTCCATGAAAGATATGGGAGAGGCTGACGTTATCTTAGGTATTAGGATTAAACGTGGAAACAAAGGAATTTCGATTACACAGTCTCATTATATTGAGAAAATGTTGAAGAAATTCAATTGTTTTGATTTTACTCCCGTGAGTACACCTATGAATACAAGTATGAAGTTGTTGCCTAATAAAGGTAATCCAGTTTCTCAGCTCCGCGCTGGCAAGAAGACCCAGAGTTCCCCCTTCGGGACCCAAAAGCCCAGCTCTGTGCTGGTGAGAAGACCCGAAGCTCTCCCTTCGGGACCTAAAAGCCCAGCCCCACACTGGCGAGAAGACCCGAAGCTCCACATTCGGGACCTCCAGCTCCGCGCTGGCAAGAAGACCCGGAGTTGCCCCTTCGGGACCTAAAAGCCAATCCGCACTGGCGAGAAGACCCAAAGATCCCCTTTCAGGACCTAAAAGCCAGATCCGCACTGGCTAGAAGACCTGAAGATCCCCCTTAAGAAGACCCGAATTCCCACATTCGGGACCTCCCAGCTCCATGTTGGCACGAAGACCCAAAGCTCCGCATTCGGGACCTTACAGCTCCACGCTGACACATGAAGATCCTGGGGGCCCAGAGGCCAGCTCCCCGCTGGCGTACGAAGATCTGCGGGAGATCAGAGTCCAACTCCGTGCGGGCACACGAATGTCCATGGGACCTAGAAGTCGGCTCCGCACCGACTCTTGAAGATCAGTGGTAGATAAAACCCAGTTCTATGCGGGCACATGAAGATCCACGGAAGACATCCCGCATTGATAAGACTCTTAGCCGGGACCTCACCTCCAAAATCTCACTCTCTATTATATATTATTTTATCATAATAAATGGATGCACCACACTAACAATTGTTGTTATTTGAAGGATGTGACCCTAGCTCCACTGGCATAAGAAAACCATCAAAGGGGATTTATGAAGACTAGCTCCGCTGGAAACAGAGACACCCATCACCCTGACCGCGGTACAGTTGGACCTCCTGATGAACAACACCATCAGCGCCACCATTGTCGAAAGACGGGAGAAGCGGAGACAATGACGAAAAGACCGGTCGCCAAGGGAACAGAGCAGGCGGATGGCTGATTTACGGAAGTGACGGGGGAAATGAAGCAGAAACATGGCCCAGTAGCATCCTCAGAGCCTTAGGGAACATCCGAAAGACAGTTAAAGTTATAAAGTGAACCGTGGAGGGGATGAGGACCTTCAGAAGTCGCCAAACGTGTTGAAGGGCGGTAAGGACCTCAAAGGCAGGCCGAGATGATGGAGATGAACAAGATGGTACAGACAAGTTAGAAAGAGATGTTAGAATGCCCACGCGGACCTCCACCAGTTTCGCTAGGGAACCACCCGAGAATATGAAGGGAGCTGGGAGCTCCAGAAGAAGAAAGCGAACTGAGCTGTGCTTGGGAAAAAAGAAGAGAAGGAGGGAGCTGTAAAAAAACCATGGACAAGGAAAGTTGTTGCCCCGGCCTCACCATAGGGAACCTCTGGGATCTCCGCCAAGGATACCACGGACATTCACACCACCACGTAAATCCAGAAGAGATCCTGACATTAGCCGGGAAGCATCTCGCGATGAAGAGGCCCTTAGCCGAAAACCCAGGGCCCTCTAAATCTCATTTTCATTTATTTTATCAATATCATTATAAATACATGCATCACACTAACAACTGCTATCATTTAAAGGGTCAAATCGAAGGATCCATCCTCGTATGACATCTAGGGAAGTCCGTTGGGCATGGCCTCGACCAAGGTCTGAAGGCAGCCAAGAAGGAGTTCGGGGGATCTGTGCCGACTAAATAAGACAACTCCTGCCTCCTCCAGATAGGGGCCAGCTCCATTTAGGCCCGTATCCTTGTCATATTAGGAGCTCCAGGACACAAAAACCCAGCTCTGTGCTGCCACGAAGACCTGACCTAACAGTTTGGGACTTAAAAGTCCAGCTCTGCATGGTGTACAAAGGTTCGAGGGACATCAAAGCCTAGCTCCTCGCTGGCATGCGAAGGTCCTCAGGATGTAGAAGCAAACTCCGCGCTGCCATAAGCTCCGCACAAGCACCCGAAGGCCCAATCTCCCCTCCGGTAGCAGTCCCTAAGCTTATAATAGGGATCTATAGTCTCAGCCACGTGCCTGCATAAAAGATCCGAAGGGCCACAGCACCCGAAGACCCGAGGTCGAAGCCCTCCCTGCACTGGCGTATGAAAAACCACGGGGATTTAGAGTACCAGCTCCACGTTGGCATGAAGATGTAAAAGCCTAGCTCCGCATTGGCATAAGGCCTAAAGCCCAGCTCCACACTGGTGAGATACGTAGAAGATCAAGCCCAGCTCCGCGCTGACATACAAAGATCTGCAGGACCTCAAAGCCCATCTCCGCACTGGTGAGATTCGAAGAAGATCAAGCCCAGCTCCGCTCTGGCGTACACAGATCCGTGGAACCTCTAAGTCTAGGGCCGTACTGATACTCGAGGGCCATGTCGGCTCAGGACCCTCAAGCTAGCTCCGTGCTAGTATCAAGTCCTTTGACACCAAGGACCTCCGGGTTTGCGGCGTGAGTGACACCAAGGACCTCCGGGTCTGCGACGTGAACGACAGCAATGACCTCCGGGTCGGCGGCGTGAATGACACCAACGATTTCCGGGTCGACGGCGTGAATGAGGCGTACCTCCTTGTCAGAATATAAGTATTTTATTATAATAAAGGTGCACCTAAATATATAATTGATGCCAAGGATCTACGGACCTGCTGTGTACAGAGCGTCAAAGATAATATATCTGCGATGTGATATGATGCCGAAGATCGACGGACCCAAGGTGTACCCGACAATAAAGACCGATAGTCTACGACGTGTAATGATACCAACGGCCGACGGGCCCGCGGTGTACCCGACATCAAAGATAATAAATCTGCAACGTGATGATGCCCATAAGGGTGTACAAGATACCGCCGCTGACGGGCTGGGCGTACAGAACATCAAAGGCTCTCAGTAAGCCTGCGACGTGAATGGTACCTAAAGCGAAGTTGGCGCTATAACCATGGTAAATAGATGAAGGGGATCCCCGGGTTTCAAATTTTATAGAACTAAGTGTCTACACAAATACTGAATTTGCTATAGACAAAGAGAGCCTCGCACAAAAATGACATCTGAGGACAATGACGACGGTCATTGCAACCGATGGCGTGAATTCGTACTTGGCTTACGAATTACTAAGCGAGCTGGCACTATAACCATGCATTTCAGTGAGCTGGCGCTATACCATGCCACGATAATGATACATCCATCAGGTCCTGCAATGACGAAAGAAAAAAGCTCAGCAAAGCACAAAAAGGACATATAATACAGGAGAAAGGGAACTCCGATGAAACATGCGAACATGGGGAGTTAAGCTCCCCACACCATTATATCTCGAAAGAAATGAAGTATTTTTTATAGCCTATCACCATGATTAAAAAAAGGAGAGGTCTATACAAATAGGATGTCCCAGGGAGCTAGGAGCAACGTGCAGCAGGACCTCGGGATCCCCTTCGAAGTGTAAGGCTCGAAGAGGAGCTCCGCCATCAGACCCCGCCAGGCCCCTCCAGATTCCGAGGATGACGGATGCAATGACGATGATAAATCCTAAGGAAAAACGAGCTCCAACAGAGACACATAAACATAGGGGAGTTAAGCTCCCAAAAAAACATTGCAAGAGTTGGAGACGACGTTCGAAAGATCAACAATATTAGCAGCGGGACAGGACCTCTGCATGCTTCTCTGTAGCAGGGAACCAGAAATAAGGGTCCTCGGAGGCCTGCAGATCTCCTTGGAAACATCCAGGAAAAGGAAGGTCCCGAAGAGCATACACGGCCTTAGTTCCCGAGGACCCGGCACTGGAGCCGCCCATGAAATAGTGTTGATCAGAGGTCCAAAATCCCTCAAAGAGAGAGAGTCCTTTAAAAGGCTTGGCGCTAGTCTTCAGCCAGGTCCTATAAGGATTTCTTCTCAGCCGTCGGGGCAGGAAATGGTGCTGGCAAATGCGAGTACCTTCAGGTTCGTGCCCACCAGCTGGGCAGCCACATGCACCTGCGTCATGCACACGAAGTCCCGCTCTTCCTTCTCCATAGCGAAGGAGCTCCAGAGATCCTCTTCGCGCTATTTCACAAGAGCTGCATTTTCGTCTTCCTTTCTCCGGGAGCTCCATAGTACCCTCTCGTGCTGCTCCATTAACTCGAAACTGTTGTAGTCAGCTCGGATGCGTTAAGACATTTAAAGTCAAGCTCGTTATTGATACGGCTTGAGTGTTTGTGCGGTTTGTTTGGAGGTATCGACGCCAAACATTTAGCTCATATCGTGGATATTTCGATTGACTGTCGAAACGCCGCTCTCCGAAACATATTCACGCCTTGGAAAGATCGTCACGCCGACCCCTCCCAAGGATAGCTAGAGAGGAGGGGAAGATGTTTAGAAGAGATGTGTATATGTGTGTGATTTACTAAAAACTCACTCACAAACTTAGGTTTTTCAAAGAACAACTAAGTTTTCTCTCAACCCTCTCTAGAACCATTCTTTAGAGTGAGAATTGGACTTGAACTCATGAGCCACAAGCCCTTAACTTAAAATCCATTTTTCAACCATGAAAATGACTTAAAGTTTGATAAAATTGAATCATGTCCTACATGACTCAATTTTGTTTGATTCCTTTGTTTTTAAATCATCAAATGACTAGATATTGTCCCACAAATCTAACAAAAAATAATGGACGAATTTGTATTTGGACAAGTTTTGACCAAAAGACCGTCGGTCCATGGCCACACACACGAGGGCCCACGGCCGTGGGAGGCATGGACCAAGCCTTGGCTAGGCCTGCCCTAGCCCCATGGCCACATGAACAAGAACCCACGGTCGTGGGAGGCAGGCAGTGAGCATGGCCAGCCTCTGCCCTGCCCCACGGCCTCTTGTATCCTACCCCACGGCCGTGGAACTCTCGGCAGGTTTGCAGCAGTTTCGAGTTGCTCTCAGATGAAGGGTTTAAACGATGTCTAATGGACCTGGAATTCTATCTATAGAAAGCTGATTCATAAATCTTGATTCAGACCAAAGGGATTCTCAATACGTGGTCCAGATTGGAGATATGAATTTTCGAATCTGCTGCTACTTTTCAGGCGGGCTTCACAACCGTGACGAGCCTTGCTCGTGGTTGTGAACCCTACCTACGCTCCATCTTAATTGTTTCGTTTCGGGAATCTAAGCCCATGTAAATAGTTTCTAAAACTAATTTGACATTTCATTAACGAATCCAATCTCGTTAAATAATAACGCATCTCACTGATGTTGTCTCAGTGATCCTTTTAAGCGCAATTCTCTTGGTTCGTCTCAACTCGGCAAGGGAAAAATCTAAGAATTCGGTAAGCACCTAGCCAATCCCGTGGTACCGAATAGATCCCGTGTTGACTACGATCTTCAATCTATGAATTGACTATAGATTATCATCGTTCGTATAGACCATTCACTGATGTCCCGGTCGAGTGAGAGCCATGGTAATGTCAATCTCACTAACCCGACACTATGTCTAATTCGTGACGACGAAATTACTAAACTACACCCCACGTGCCACATGAGTTAGTTTTTGTACTTTGCGAAGATTCTGTAATTCCTCGTCCCCGAATATACATAGGACATATACCTCGATTACTTGCGAGGTTGTGAATCCCTTACGACTGTCAATACCCAGCAATTGCACTCGTTGTCAAGACCGCATGTCGGCGCTCACCCATGTTCAACCTCGAACAGGGTGGGCCTAGCAAACTAGTGACAAGTCACGACCCTGAAGCCAACTCTGTAATGACCCTTCGGTCTAAGGTCCACGCACACTACTATCGTCAATTAATCAATCACTGACACTCAGCGAGTAATTAGCTATGTGATCGTCGATTACGAGTCGTGTCCAAATATAAGTTAATCCCCGATTCAACTCATAAATGTTACGACCTCCCACTTCCCAAGTGAATGGTTGGCACAAGCATTTTAGAGTCATCAACAAATAAGTTGTGATTGACACTCAGCCACCCTACTGAGGTCTAAGACTTATGGACTAATTTAATATACAAGAATAATAGCTCACTGGTGCCCCCTCTCTCATCCCAGAGAGTCGGTGACTAAACTCGTATATATGAGATTTATTTATTTACCATCTCACCGGATGCCCAGTAAGACTGGATAGGTAAATAAAATATGCCTTTTGTAAATTCCATAAATAATATTTGAATACAATATCCAAATATTATAATGTGAATAATAGGTTCATGTTTATGCCATATTCATTACATCATCGAATGGCATTCCGAGGGCATATCCCAATAATCTCCCACTTGCACTCGGTGCCATATGCTGTGTGTATCTAATACTCGTCTTCTGAAGACGTTATTCAGCACTGCCTGTATAAAAGGCACAGTGAATGGGTCGGCCACGTTTTCGCGGCGCTATGCCCGCACGGCTTAGCAGCCATTTTTCAACGATCATGCAACATGTAATATTTCTTTTCTTTCTTTTGTTTGGATTAACTGTGAGACGTGGGTTCGTTGGCTAAAGTGATCATTCTGCTATTGTCGCACCACAATGGCAACAGTAGACCCACAATGCCTGGAACTATTTGAAGTTCTTCCAAGAAGACTTCAATATCCAAACTGATCTCTTACCTCTCAGGTAATTATCTCTGCGCTCGTGCACATGGTTGACTTGGGATTCAATCTCACGATGCCCATGTACTAACAGTAAGTGCTTCCCTGAAACCATTTCAAGGTATTGTTCTACCGTTAAACTTTGTAGACCAAACCTAGGTAGATTTTGCTCACCCACGTCAAACTGGAGTTCGAAAATAAGTCTAACCGTCCACCTATATTTCTCCATTCAAATAGACCAACATCATGGACTATTGTAATTACCTAGGTAGCCTGAATTTTGACCAACGCTCTCACCGTATGTATCTTTTGTAAAAAACACTAGTCAAACTCCGCATATAAAGGCCACTGATCATAACTGTATATGGGACTCAATTCGCTTTTCTATCTGTCTCGCAACAAGAACATAGAAATTAAATCGTAGGTAAGAACCATTTTTTCTTGTAATTGACCTCGTCTTTTCAATTAAAGGGCATGGGATTAACATATATATACTAAACACTATCTCCAAATAGGTTGTTCCGTGAATATGGTCTTTTATCCCAAGTCGTTTTGAAGAATTGGTCAAGGCCCCGCTTTACCATTCGGAGTATTTCGATATTGTTCTCTTTCTTAAAGGCAACATCTCTCGTACAATACGCAGATTATATCTAACTCCCACTTCTTTAATTGTGATACATAAGGCTATCTTTGTTCTTATGAATCCATAGTTACCAATTATGTCATCAAACCAAAAATACCTACTCCTGGAGGCTTCTCTAACACGAGTCTTTTTCTATAACTTTGCACTCTATGAGCATCTGCTTGCGATGTAAAATCGTTGGGCTATTCATTATTTATCTTCCAGAGAAATACGATTTTCACACTGTCTACCAGACCTCATAAAGTGTGTATCTGTGTAAGTCAGATTTAGTGAACTTAATTGCAACAATCGAAAAGGTTTCCTTAGAGTTAAGCGCATCATTTAAGACTCAGCCTTTTCCATACAAGCCTTGCTTCGTATGTTTCAACCAGTCTGTTAGATCTAATAATGACATGGTGTTGTGCATAGAGTTCATCTACTCCCACAGAATAAGCCGTTTCAGCGAGTTTAACCATTATTGCTGGGTCAAGGGTAGTGGGACTGTTAATAACATATCCCTTCATCGTAGCAACCCGTGCTCGAAGTGTACTATACAGCTCGCGGCAACCCCTGTGCTCGGCATGTGTTATACAGTATCCCTCAGGTTGGCGAGACACTATACCCGACCTATGAAACTATGGATGTATCTTGGACTTTTCTTTAAGTGCGATCTAGCACTAAATCTTTAAGGTGTTTCGGCCAACACTACCAATGTTACACTCCCACTTTTCATTCTCTCTAAACCTTTTTGCAAAATCCGTGAGCCTCTAAGGCTTTGACGTTTTTCAAAAATTGTCGAAAGAGAGGTTGTCAATGTTGAGTCCAAGACAACGACCTTAATTAATATCTTTTTTTCATATACACATTCATCATAAGCTTTCTCACTCAGATGGGGCAACCCCACTATACATTTAAGCTCATTTTCTTACTAATTCAAAATTTCGTAAGGTACAGAATTAATTGACCTCAAAGGAATTCTGTATAGAAGTCCATTGCGTTTCATACGCAAACCACACCATGGGAACAATTTAGTTCAGCAAAAATCAAACTTTATCCAATATTGTTTGATATCTAACAAACTGTTCAAACGCATGCATGACTATCGACGACTATGATGGCCCGCGTGCATGAAGTCTAACTTACTCGTCTAGAGACATCATTAATAGGGTTCTTAGTTAACTGTGAAAAGATGACGTTCTCTCCAAAGAACTCATTCAAACTCGAGAGTAATTAGCCACTTCGATCAAATAAAAAATTCTTCTATTATCTCGCAGTTAATTTAAATTAATTTCTTCGATCGTATCAAGGATTTAAAATTGTAACTTATCGCATACACTATTTATAATAGAAATTACCTTGGGCGAATACAATATTATGTCCACAAACGTTTGTGCGGTCAAACCAAGAAACTTACGACTCTTTTATTAATCCTTGTGAATGGTGATTTGTCACCTTTCGCTGATGTTACGAGATTCCCACAACTTAAAAATGTCGTGTTTATCTAAACTTGAATCTCGAAATCGGCATGACCATATCAAAGAGACAATAAATTCTTCTTATCAACTCAAGTTGCGTTTGTGGTAATGATTTTCACAGTTTTAAATTCGAACAATACAATATTATTTTCACACAGTTATTAATTGCCAGCGAATTTATTTCAAACATAAAATCACATACATTTATTCAAAATAATGTATTTAATAACCCTTGGTTAGTTAAGGCAATTATGTAACTGAAACTGTGCCAAAATTTAAACTGAGAAATATTGATCCAGTGTAATTATTGGACACTTTGTCCACATTTAACATTATCATAATCTTCTCAATGCTGGAAACTCCCACTGGAATCTAGTACGTTCTAAACTCATAAGTTGGTACCATCTCAACTTTATAGAAATCCAGTCGTTGTTTAGGAAATAATTATTTCAACAACATATTATTATAAATTGAAGGCATTAAACTCAATAGTTTAGGTAAGTTCTACTTCCAATGTAAATATGGTTTGTAAAACTTAATTTGACATTTCATATACGACTCAAAGCTCGTTAAATAATAACGCATCTCACTTTATTAGATATTGTCTCAATGATCCTTTTAAGCGCGACTCTCTTGGTTCGTCTCAACCCGGCAAGGGAGGAATCAAAGAATTCGGTAAGCACCTAGTCAATCCCGTGTACCGAATAGATCCGTGTTGAGTACGATCTTCGATCTACGAACCGACTATAGATTATCGCCGTACGTATAGACCCTTCACCAATGTCCCGGTCGAGTGAGAGCCATGGTAATATCAATCTCACTAACCCGACACTATGTCTAATTCGTGACGACGAAATTACTAAACTACACTCTCGCCCACGTGAGTTAGTTTTTGTGACTTTGCAAGATTCCATAATTCCTCGTCCCCGAATATGCATAGGACATATACCTCAATTACTTGCGAGGTTGTGAATCCCTAGCGACTGTCAATGCCCATCAGTTTCACTTCGTTGTCAAGACCGCATGTCGCCACTCACCCATGTTCAACCTCGAACAAGGCGGGCCTAGCAAACTAGTGACAAGTCAGGACCTGAAGCCAACTACTGTCAATGGCCCTTCGGTCTAAGGTCCACGCACACTACTATAGTCAATTGATCAATCATTGACACTCAGCGAGCAATTAGCTATGTGATCGTCGATTACGAGTTGTGTCCAAATATAAGTTAATCCCCGATTCAACTCA